>CAUYPK010127639.1:0-35170 GCA_963574355.1 Loris lydekkerianus
TTAACATAGCCTTCCTGGCATTTTCTTAGTTATTGTGTTAAGACATTTATATTCTACATTTACTAAGTTTCACATGTACCCTTGTAAGATGCACCGTAGGTGTAATCCCACCAATCACCCTCCCTCTGCCCATCCTCCCCCATCCCTCCCCTCCCTCTTCCCAATATTCTTAGGTGATAACTGGGTTATAGCTTTCATATGAAAGCCATAAATTAGTTTCATAGTAGGGCTGAGTACATTGGATACTTTTGTCTTTTAATTTAGTAGAGTTAAAAGTGATATGCACACTTCCAACACACATGCTGCTTAAGCTATGTTGGGGTTGCATCCCAATAAATCCATCATAAGTTAAAAATATTGTATGTTAAAAATGCACTTAATATACCTAAGTTACCAAAGATCAGAGTTTAGCCTCACCTACCTTAAATGTGTTCAGAACATTTCATTAGCCTGTGGGTTAGGCAAAATCATCTAACACAAAGTCTATTTGATAATAAAGTGTTGAATAGCTCATGTACTTTATTAAATACTATACTGAAGGTGAAAAATGTAATGGTTGTATGAGTACTTAAAGTATGATTTCTACTAAATATGTAGTGCCTTTGCACCATTGTAAAGTCGAAAAATTGTAAGTTGCCCGTAGTATAGTGGATACGGCATCAGCCACATACACTGAGGCTGGCCTGTTCAAACTTCGCCCGGGCCTGCTAAAACAACAATGATGACTGCAACAAATAATAGCCCTGCATTGTGGCAGGTACCTGTAGTCCCAGCTGCTTGGGAGGCTGAGGCAAGAGAATTGCTTTAGCCCAGGAGTTTGAGGTTGTCTGTGAGCTGTGACGCCACAGTACTCTATCCAGGGTGACATGGTGAGACTCTGTCTCAAAAAAAAAAAAACAAAAAGTAAGTTGATTCATAGACGATATATAAGTATTTGAGTATTCTGAATTTGACTATACACTTACCTTCACTAGCAAGCTTTATACCTTCATATGTTTTCATGTTGCTAATTACCAGCCTTTTGTTTCAACTTGAAGTATTCCCTTTAGCACCTCTTATAAGGCAAGTCTAGGGGTGTTGAATCCTCTCAGCTTTTGTCTGGCTGGAAAGTGTTTATCTTTCCTTCATCTCTGAAGGGCAGCTTTGCTAGATATAGTATTATTGGTTGGCAGTTTCTTTCTTTTAGCTCTTTGAATATATTATCCCACTCTCTCCAGGGCTGTAAGGTTTCTGGCGAGAAATTCACAGATAGTCTTATGGACATTTCTTTGGTAAGACAAGTTGCTTTAAAATTTTTCTACTTATCTTTGACTTCTAACAGTTTGATTATAATATAACTGAGTGAAGACATTTTTATGCTTATTTTATTTGGGATTCTTTGGGCATCAAGAATCTAGATGTTCATTTCCCTCTCCAGATTTGGGAAGTTTTCTATAATACTTTCTTTAAACAAGCTTTCTGCCCCTTTCTCTTCTCCTTCTGGAACACCCATACCACATACATGGTTTGCTTGACAGTTTCCCATAGGATTTCTCTACTCCTTTTTATTCTTCCAGGAAAGCAATTTCAAGTGACCTGTCTTTGAGTTCATTGATTCTTTCTTCTGCTTGATCTTCTACTTGATCGAGTCTGCTGTTGAAGTTCTCCATTAAATGTTTCTGTTTATATATTTTGTCCTTCTAGAATTTCTATTTGGTTCTTTTTTATTGGTTTCTTTCTCTTGGTTGAACTTCTTGTATTTTTTTTTTTTAATGTATTGTTTTCCTGACTTAGTTTAGCTGTCCTCTTATTACTCACTGAATTTGTAATTATTATTTTGTTTGTTTTCTCTTTATCTTTTTTATTGTTAAATCATAGCTCTGTTCATTAGTGCAATCAAGGGGTACAATGTGCTGGTTTCATATACAGTCTGAAATATTCTCATCAAACTGTTCAATATGTAGCCTTCATGGCATTTTCTTAGTTAGTGTACATAGACATTTGTATTCTGCCTTTAGTAAGTTTCACCTGTACCCATTCTAAGATGCACCGTAGGTGTGGCCCCACCCATCACCCTCCCTCCACCCTGACCTCCCCCCTCCCTTCCCCTTCCTTGGCCTTTTCCTTCTTGTCATGTAATTCATAGATCTCCATTTTTTCAGGGTCAGCCACTGGCACTTTATTTTGTTCCTTTGGTGGTGTTATATTTCCTTGATTTACCTCTTTGAAGACTTGCATTGTGTCTTCACATTTGAAGAAGCAGTACCTCTTCCAGTCTTCACCGACAGGCTTTGGAAGAGAAAGACCTCCAGTGAACCCAGCCAGAGATTCTGGGCATCTTTCAGACCTCTTCCAGTGAATGCATCTGCTCCACACCTTTTAGTCCCTCTGGGGGGATAGGAGTATTAAGGATTGTGTGCCTTCTTTAATCCTGTACAGCCAGGCCTGGTGCTAAGAGCCTTCTTTTTCTTTTCCCTGGAGGAGTGCCCGAAGTATCCAAGGCTGTGTGTCTTAGTCCATTGGAGTTAAGTTGGCTGCTAAGATCCACTGCTGTTGAGATCCAAGCACCATCTAGGTGTGTGCAAGCTGTCATGCACTGGTTGGAGTGGTCCACAGGCCAGTTGTCCTGCATGTTCATGGGAAGGTGTCATGGTAGAGTTGGCGAGCCAGATAGCAGGATCTATAGCTGGCTTTTACCTGCTGTGCAGTCCTGAGCTCCTTCTCCCTGCTCCTACCTACCCCAGGAGATTCAGCCATGCTGGTCTCCTCAAGGTTCTCTCCTAGGCAGTGTCCTCTCAGGTCGGGGAAGCTGGGCCCTTGCTTCACTCTCACTTTGCCCCAGGGGAGAATTGTGAGCAGTGGGGGCTGAGCTCTGCTACCATGGGGAAGGGGAGATGTGGATAAAGTGCAGCTGTTCTTCACGCTTTTAAGTGCATTCACTCTTGGAGTTTTACTCCCTTGGTGGGCTGGCACCTCTCAGAAGACTAGTCCTGTGCTCCCACGAAGACATTCTTGTCCATGGATTGTTTCCAAAATCAGTATTTCTGTGGAGGATGATAGAACTTCCTATTCTGTTGACTTGCTGATAGCTCTTCTTTCCTTTTTTTTTTTTTTTTTTTTTTTTAATAGTAATATCAATTTTTTTTGTCATCATACATCCTGTATTCAAGGTTAACTGTAGCAAAAGAGTTAAGGCTTAATACCACATACCAAAGTTAGTGTCTTTTTCTGGGGGATTTTGTAAAACTTTTTCTTGTTAATTTTGAAAATATTTAAATGAGTGCTATGTTAATAACAATATATATTGAAAGTTAACTAAGTCTATATAAAGGAGTTAAAATTAAAACTGTTGAGTATTTTCTGCATGCCTAACCTTGTAGAAAAAGAAAAAAAACACCCAAAACTTCATACAAATGAATATGCATGGCTATATTCCAATAAAACTCTATTTACAAAAGCAAGGGATGGACCATAGTGTACTGACATCCAGACTAGATTAGGAAGGGCCTTAAAATCTAGAGATGGGTTTAGGTTTGAACTTTTAGTTAATGGGGATCTCCCAATAATTCTTGAATGAAGCATAATTTGATGGAAATCTATTTTTGGTGTAGCTATGTAAAATCACCTAAAACAGAATGAGAACCAGGTTATTGCTGTTTTTGAACTGTGTATGAGCACCTGTGACCTGCCAGGAATTTAGGGGGAGTTCCGTGTTACTATAAACCTTGACAGACCTTCCATAATTTCATGTATGCGATGAACATTTAACAAAACAAAGGGTGCTGGATTAGACCCTCCCTCAGGGCAGAGATATGGTTTTCTTGGCTGCCATATACCCAGTTTCTGGAATGATGCCTGGAATATAGTTGACATTCAAGAATTTGAATGCACTGATGGTGTAGTCACCCTGGAGCTTAAAGACTGCTCACCTCTAGGATTAATTAAAAACTGTGTCACCTAATGAGTATCATTTAAATATAACACAGAAGACTAAATACCAACTTTCTAGGTTTTTTTTTTTTTCCCTTTCTCCCAGATGGCAGATGATCAGGACCATGTTGGGGAGCAGGGAGCTGGGGATTCAGCAGATAAGGACTCAGTGGATGCCAAGCCAGATCGGTCCTCATTTGTACCATCCCTGTTCAGGTAAGTTTCCGCCCTTGCTGGGCTAATCCGTGACCCTAGGCCCCTTTGGCCTGCCTTGCATCTGCCACCTCCACCCAGCTGTGGGGAGGAGGAAGCTCATGTTGTGCACGAGAGGTTTGCACAGGGTCGTGCTGAGGATATGTGGCAACAATAGGGTTCCCCAAGTGCACCTTCTTATCTCTGGGGCAAGCCCAGGAAAGGGAGAGACCATGCTGTGCAGTCCCCTGCTCAGCGGCCGTTTGTCTGTGTGGCAGTTTCCGGGAATGAGCAGCTGTAGAGGGGATTCACAGTCACCTTCAGAGCAGAGCCTGGGCTGCTGCTACCAGTGGGACCGAGCTTGACTAATGCGCAGAATGCACGGGCCAAGCTTTAGGGTGATCCCCACCTTGTGCCTTCAGAGGCACCCAGCGGGTGGTGGAGTGGTGGAGGTAGAGGTGCATCCTGTTTACTCTTCCTACCTTTTCCTTTCTTGAGTTCACTTCTAAATTTTAAAATTTTACATTTAATAACAATGCTAATAGTTTCATTGAATTGATTAAACTTTTGTGTGCCTGCTCGGTATTACTGAATTTAGTCCACATAATCCAAGGAGTTGGTTCTGTTGTTATTACCATATAACAGGGAAACTGCTGCAATAAGAGGTCTAGTAGCTTGCCTCTCTGCTGACAGTTAATAAATGGTAGAGTTGATAGGAGAAGCCAAACAGTACTGAACCTGATCATTTAATGGATGAACAGTGAGTGATGCTACCTGATGAGAAGTAGGACCTCTGCATGGGTCAGAAGCATCAGGCTGCCTTGTGTCCCCTAAGTCAAGTCCCTGCTGGGAGAGCCCCCAGGAGGGATGAAGGCTGAGTGCTCCCAGGCAGTGCTCAGGAGGGGACGAGCTGGTAGTGAGGGGCAGCCTGGCTCCTTGCAGTACAAAGAGGGCCTCTTTTTATATCATCCTAGATAAGACTTGGAAAATCAGGAGGACTCCAACACTGTGGACCCCAATTCTATTGTTTGCCATTTAGAATATCTAATGAAGTGACCGGAAAATGTAGTTCCCACTCTTGGAAGCATTCCAAAGTGATGATAAATTGGTTCAGGCTCAACTATGAACACTACACCTCTAAGGAAGGATCCTTAGGGCAATGAATGATCTTCTAATGTTTTTGCTCACATGTCCCCAAAATAATGTTGTAAAATTGTACTTCCTTATTTTCAGGTGACATATAAATTCTTTGTCAAGGTAATTGTAAAGGATGCAATAATATTTCACTTTTTCCACCCTTTTTAAGTATTTGGGTTATGCAAGTTGCCTCTAAGTGAGCAAGAAACGGGAATTGTCTGATTCTCTTTTATGAGTCTTAGTAAAGCCTTTTTGTTTACTTCCCAGAAATTATGAAAATGAATTGCATATTGTTAAATATAGACATTTTTGCAAAGGGGGTTTTTTGGTTAGCCTATCTAATGAGACTGGAAAAAATCATTTCTTTAAATATATCCAATGGAATCTAAGTCCATAGTGATTTTATAACTACCTTTCCCTATTAAAAATATATGAACAACTCTCATTTGACAGCTAGAGTTTTAATGTTTCTTTTGTCCCCTGAATTAAGTTTTTTATTCTTTTTTTACCCATATTTTCTGCTGTAATAGATTTAGTTGCTTGAAAGTCTTTTCTGAATCACCTCATTGCGTATCTCTAACACACACAAGTATGCACATATATGTCTATATAAATTTTAAGACATTTTTCCAGATATCATGAGTATTAAGAGAAATTTCTCCTATACTAAGTTACTGTTTCAGCTCTTATTAGTTCACGGCTAATCTAAAAAATGTTAATAATCAGTATTTTAAATCATTTACTCATCAAAATAATTATTAAATAGCAGTTGCATTGAAATTTCATATTATAATGTAATGAATAGGCTTTTAATAACAAGGTAGTTTCTAAATAAATGGACAAATAATACTTATGAATGGAATAAAAAAAGAGTTCCATATTGCCTTCTTTTCACATTTTTTGTTTAAGAGAGCTAAACACTGAGAGAAATCATGAATGAATCCATGGGGTAGTAGGAGTTTTGTGATAGTAATGTCACTTAGTTCTTTGAACTCCCTTTGAGTTCTGCGCCCAAACTGACAACTCAATTAGGTCCTTTGCAACTGTGTTAAAGTGCAGAATTGGAAATTATCTAATCTCCAAAAGGAATTTTTATTCAGCCTTTAGACGTATTTATTTCTTCAGTCTTTGGAAAGCACACCAAAAAGGCTGTGTCGAAACTTTTCAAACAATCATTAATTGAATCTCTTCCTCTTTTTACTTAGAGGTAACATGTTTAACTCAAAATAGTCAAAAAAAGAGAAAATAGCATTAATAAACTGTTATCAGTTTTCTTTTTTATAAAATGCTTTGACATCATATGCTTTTGTAAATGTATTTTTGATAAGCCCTTGCAGCTGTTTGGCGTGTTGACTTGTGGAAATTGACTGCTGTAGAGTCTGGTCGGCAAAACCAGTCCTTCTTGTCAAACGGGCTAGCCGCGCCAGATGCTTTTCTGTCAATAAAAAGCATTCTGAGAGCATTCATTGGTTCAGTAAATATGTTATTCGGTATCCCTATAACAATCACCTTGTTCCTGAATTCTAAATTCTAATTCCTGGTTGGATGAACAGATGGATAGATGGGCAGATGGCTGGTTGGAAGAAAGGAGGAAACAAGAGGCACAAAGCCCACCTCTGAGTTCCTGCCCAGAAGCAGTGTTTGTTTTTTTCTCATGGACCTCTAGCACCACAGTGAAGAATCTCTGGGAATACTCAGAGAAGGAAAGAAGAAAGGTCGTTAAACAAGAACCATCAGCACTTCTTTTCCATTCTATAATATATTATATATATGTATTTTTCCAGTGGCTACAGGCAGACTTCATTTTATCATGCTTAGCATTATTGTGCTACTCAGGTTGTTCAATTTTTACAAATCAGGTTTTCTGGCAGCCCTATCTCAAGCAAGTCTTTTGACACCATTTTTCCAAAAGCATGTGCTCACTGCAGGTCTCTGTGTACATTTTGGTAATTCCTATAATGTTTACAACTTTTTCAATATGATTATGTCTATTATGGTGATCAGTGATCTTTGGTGTTATTGTTGTAATTGTTTTGGGGATACCTTAATCTGTATCCTTACAAATAAGGTGGTGAACTGAATGTCGTGTGTTCTGACAGCTCCACCCACTGGCCATTCCCTGTCTCTCTCCCTCTCTTTAGACCCTCTCATTCCCTGACACACAATATTGAAATCAGTTCAAGTAATGACCCTGCAGTGGCTTCTAAGGGTTCGAGTGAAAGGAAAAGTCACAGGTCTCTCACTTTAAATCAAAAGCTAGAAATAATTAAGCTTAGTAAGAAAGGTATGCCAAAAGCCAAGTTAGGCTGAAAGCTCGGCTTTTTAAACCAGTTAGCCTTGTCATGAATGCAAAGAAATATTAAATAGTACATGATGAAGATTAATAGTACTACTCCCGTGAACACAGGAAAAATAAGAAAGTGAAATGGCCTTTTTGCCAACATGGAGAAATTTTTAGTGGAATACATAGAGGATCAAGTGAACCACAATCTTCCCTTAAGCCCACACCTAATCCTGGGCAAGGCCCTGACTCTCCTCAATTCTGTGGAGGCGGGGAGAGGTAAGGAAGCTGCAGAAGAATGGCTGGAAGGTAGGACAGGTCGATTCATGAGGTTCAAGAAAAGTCATATCTCCATGACATACAAGTGCAAAGTTAAGGAGCACGTGCTGATGTAGAAGCTGCATCCAGTTATCCAGAAGATCTAGCTAAGATCATTGATGGCTACACTAAACAACAGATTTTCAGTGTAGACAGAACAGCTTTCTAATGGAATATACCATCTGGGACTTTGCTAGCTGGGGAAGAGAAGTCAGTGGGTGGTTTCAAAACGTTAAAGCACAGGCCAATGCTCTTGTTAGGGGCTAGTGCAGCTGGGGACTTGCCATTGAAGCCAATATTCACTTGCCATTCTGAAAATCCTAGGGCCCTTAAGACTTATGCTAAATCTACTCTTCCTGTACCCCATAAATAGAACAATAAAGTCTGGATGACAGCACATCTCTTTACACTTGGGTTTGCTGAATATTTTAAGTGCACTGTTGAGACCTACTGCTCAAAAAAAAAAAAAAAAAGACTCCTTTCAAAATATTACTGTTCATTAACAATATTCCTACCTGGTCACCCAAGACCTCTGAGGGAGATGAACAAGGACATTAATTTTTTGTGTGTGTCTTTTAACAACAATATCCATTCTGCAGCCCATGGATCAAGTAGTAATTTCAACTTTCAGGTCTTATTCTTTAAACAATATATTTTATAATGTTACATTTGCCATAGATAGTGATTCTGGTGATGGATTTAGAGCAAAGTAGATTGAAAACCTGGAAATGATTAAATGATGCGCCATTCAAACTGGCTTTAAGAACATTTGTAACTCATGGGAAGAGGTCAGAATATCAACATCAACAGAAGTTTGGAAGAAGTTGATTCCAGCCCTCATGGATGACTTTGAAAGGTGCAAGACTTCAGTGGAAGAACTGCAGATGTGTTGGAAACAGTAAGAGAACTAGAATGAGCAGGGGAGACGAAGATATGGCTAAATCATTGTAATCTGATAGAACTTGAACAGATGAGGAACTGCTTCTGCAGATAAGCAGATAAATGGTTTATTGAAATGGAATCTACTCTTGGTGAAGATGCTATGAACATTTTTGAAATGACAACAAAGGATTAAAAATATTAAGTAAACTTAGTTGATAAAACTAGTGACAGGCAGGGCTTGAGGATTGACATCAGTTCTGGAAGAAGTTCTGCTGTGGATAAAATACAATCAAACAGTATCTCTTACTCCACCGCAACCTTTTGTGAGAGGAAGGGTTAATCAATGTAGCAAATTTCATTGTTATCTCATTTTGAGAAATGCCACAGCCACTCCTAATTATTCAGCAGTCATCAACATTGAGGCAAGTCCCTTCACCAGCAAAAAGATTGTAAGTTGCTAAAGCCTCAGAGGATCATTAATATTTTTAAGCAATAATGTATTTCTAAATTAGGATAAGTATTTTTTTTAAAGGCAATGCTGTTGCATACTTGATAGGTACAGTATGTGTAAACATAACTTGCATGTCCTGAGAAACCAAAAATTTCAAGTGACTTCCTTTTATTGTGATGTTCACTTTTTTTTGTGATGATCTGGAACTAAACCCACAATATCCTGAGATATGCCTTTAATTGAATTTGAAAGAGCCCAGGGTACTCCCAGATACCCCCTTTTCTAATGCTGTACGTCACCCATATCATAAATAAGCTGGAAGCCCCACCACAGTGCCTGATTCAAGGAGACTCACAGACAGTGGAGTTTTACTTGTTTACTGAGTGCTTCTGATACCCTGGCAGTAAGGTTCAGGGGGGTAGGTAAGGAGGTGTGTACTTCTTTTATACAGTGGGAGATGGGAGAACAGGAGAAGGAAGATGGGGGTCTCGGTTTAGTTTAGAAGAAATATAAATGGAAGTTGAGAATCTGGTCAATTATTCCTATAAAATTTTATCTACATCCCTTGGAAAGTCGTTGAGTACCCTGCTGGAAGCCCTCTGCATAAACAGAACCTTTATTTTGCAAAAATAGATGTGATTTGTGGTGTGATTTTTATCCTCCTTTAAGTCCTTTGGAAAGGTAAATAAGCCTACATTATTTCCATTCCTTTTCTATGGCATGACAAATGTTGACATCAAGCTTCATATTATCAAATAGGCGGTAAATACCTTGCAGTTCCCTGTGTAGTTTCAGGGGCACTATGTACCCCACTATCAGAGGAAGGGGGTGCAATGTGTGGGAGCATTGCTGGCTCCTTGCAGCTGATGGCAGGTCCCTTGTCCCCACCTTCTCCAGGGTGCTCAGAACCGCTGCCAGGTAGGAAGGAGAGGAGGCGGTGGCAATCCCTGCAAGTCTCTAACAGAAGACCACTCTGCCCACCTGTCCTCCCCTAGAGGCCTCAAGGACTGTGGGACACAGAAAGGAGTCCTCATTCCCCCCAAAGCCAGGAGCCTCCTATAATTCTAAGCTCTCAGACCTGTCCTGGCTCTTCTGTGTCACTGCCACTAGATGGCAGGACAACATCGTTTTATTTCCCTTCCGTGGGCCCTGACTAGTCCAAACAGTTCTTTAATTCACTTTTCTTAAACAAATACACTAAGATGTTTTTCTCGTTTTGTTTTGCTTTGATTTGTTTTTGATTGTTGAAGAACATTTGGAAAACAAAGAAAATCACGAAGGAAAAATATTTTAAGATAGCTATAGAATCAGTAAAATATTGTTTTTAAAAAAATACTTAGAGGAAATCAAGATGGGGGTATTCTCCATTCATTATGCACCATAGTCCGTAGAACACAGTCTAGGGTCACTCATGCACTGGATAAAGGGCTCCTTTGATGGAAAGGACCCCCTCAAGCACCTAGTACAGGTGACCTGCCCTCCAGGTTAACCATGTGGTCCTTGCCTTAGATATAAAGTCAAGTTTTTATAAAATGCTTAGGTATAGCTACAAAAAATAATAACTAACTGCTGAATTGTAGGATGTAATTGAAGAAGCTGGGAAAGATTGGGGTGGGAGATAAGGAGGGCTAGAGGAGTTGGGACTTGAGTTGGCAGAAAAAGCCAATGAGGGTACCGGGGCACTGGCAGAACCTCGGGGCCAGTGTGGAAATGATGGTCTGGCCAGGCCACTAATGCAGCTTCAACCTGGGACACTGAGTGGAAGCCCTGGACAGGGTGAGTTTGGTCTTGATGGCACAGGCCCTGGAAGGCATTGTAGGTCTAAGGCCAAGGCCTGGCTGTCAGCCTAGAAGATGTTCTTGTCTAGGAACCTGAGACCACAGAGGCTCCTTTCTGAGCTCTTCTCAAGGTCAGAATTCAAGAAAACTTAAAACAAAGTAGCAGGCATTTCACACAGTCTCAGATGTCCCCAGGGTCCGATGGAGCCTCTCATGTCCTCTTGTTTGTTTACCTTTCTGGTCACCAGTGGAAGAGGGCAGGAGAAAAGGCTCATTCTCAATATTCAATAAACTTCCTATTTTTGAGGCACTGGCTCCATCACATGAGCCTCCTCCTTGACATCATCTTTGTTTTCCAGCCTTTGTCCCCCTGGAGAGTGGTTAATAAATGAATGCCACTTGGTTATAATTCCCCCTCCTGGCTGCACCAGTGAGTATTATGTGTAAGCAGGTCCCTATTTTTAAAAAATGTGTTATTTGTGGAATTACAAGGAAGATCAAGGCGGCATGCCTTTTTATTTGGAGAGATGGGTGGTGGTGGTGAATGTATCAGGGGTAGCAATGTTTTGGAATCTGAGACAGGAATAAAGAAAGCAGACCTTATCTTGTTCCAAAGAATATGTTCCAAATTAAGCAAAAGCTGTGCTCTGACATTTATTGATTGAAAGAAGCCAGGTCTGGGCCTTCTAAAAAAAAATACGAACATTAAAATTACCCAGGGCATTTACTTTTCCATAAAGGAAGCTCTTAGTTTCCTCTGCAGAAGATTGGATGCCTATCTCCCAAATTTGTAATAAAGATGCATACCACGTGGGAAGCAGTGATAACACCCCACAAAGCACTAGCAGGGTAGGGTCAACTAGGACACCCTGGGTTCAGATCCTGGCCCTGCCTCCTGCCTACTTGTTGGAGGACTGTAGCAAGTCACATGACCATGACAGCCTCACTTTGGTCATCTGTGTAATATGGATATTAATTGTATCCCCAGGATTATCAGAGAATTAAAGTAACTGCCAGCACCCTGAATTACCTGAATATACCTGATGAGGATGAAATCATAGAGCCCTAATGTGAAAACTGAAAGACCCCTCGAAAGATCATTCATCTAATTCCCTTCATTCTGATCCAAGAAAGTAAGACCAAAGAGGTAAAGGGCAGTCACCCAGCAGGACCACGGCCGAGACTCTGGCCTAACTTGGGGTCCAGGCTTTCCTCACCTCCCATCAAGTGTTGCTCACTGTGGTGACGTTAGCTGTTCAGCCACATTCATCCACCAACAGAGTGGGCTTTTTCCTTCCACCCAAGTGAGGCAGGAAATTTAATTCTTCATGTAAATTGCTCCCTGTCTGCTTCACTCCAGCTGAGGGATGGGACACAGACAGCTGTTCCAACAGGGCTAGCAATGGACTCCCCCAGAAAGAGGGACAAGCGCACGTTTCAGGAGCACAGAGCACGCGCCAGACTCTGGGGGTTCCGCGTGTGGGGGGTCCTTCCCGTGAGGTTAGGCTACTGGTGTCCTAGAAGGGAAAAATCAAGGTGAAAAGGAAAGAAGAGAGGTAAATAACCATGTTTCCATAGTGATAAAAATATAAAACACTGTTTGTTTAGAAAAATTAAGTCTGGTTAATAGAAAAGTACAGTGAAAATATAACCGTTTGCTTCTCATGTTAACATGGGGTCGCAAGGAAGCAATGTGTGGGCGTGTGGGGCGTTACACGTTCAAACCCTGAGCTTGCTGGGTTTTGCCTGTCAAGCATCTGTGATGGTGAGCTTGTACGCTGCTTAGCTGAAGGCGAAAAAGATGGGCAAAGCAGCTTGTAAGGATGAGGCCTGAGGTATATCAGTTCTAAATGGTTGAACCTGCAGGTAATACAGATGTGCTGTTGCACCTTGCACTGAGTCTATTAGGCTATTTAAAGACAGTTCGGCCCTTTATTTCCCCTGGTTGATTTTTTTTTTTTTAAGTCCTTTGTCCATTTTTATTGTCAGTTTTATTGTCCCCTTTTCTTTTAGGGGGAAGAGGAAAACAAAGTTGATCAGTTTGGGGGGACGGGATCTATTCTTCTTCTTCACCTATTTGGAACAGTTTTTTTTTCCCCTTCCGTGTTCATGTATTTTTGCAAACTGTGTTTCAGAGAAAACTACATAGAGCCGATTTTCTGTCTTGTTCACAGACCCGAGGATGGCAGATGATCTGATCTGGAGGTTTGCCCAGGGTAGCAGGTGTTGTAAGCTCACTTCATCAAGTGTGAACCTTTCCTTAACTGTGACCCTGAACCAACAAGGACAGAAAAGCATTGCAGGGCAGCTCGCTTAATTAGTGTTTTGGGGTTCGTTTGTCCACCTTTTCCTTGTTGCATTTGGAGGTTTCAGACGGGGCAGTGTACTGACTCCGGGATCACTCACTTTTTATGCAAGACCATTGAAAAATGTTTATATGCTTCATTTCAAAACTAAAGGGCTTGGGATGCCTCCATGAGTCTCCTGTTACTTGTGTTATTGTTGTGAGTTCCTTTATAAGGAGAAGACAAGCTAATGGACCTGAACTGTTAGATTTCACTACAAACTCATTTCCTACTTTTCTTCATTTAGTTACACATGATTTCACATATTTTATTATTCCTGGGTGTGTGCTGTTTGGCATCCTTTGGTAGATTTGTTATTTAGGTGGGTTGACAGTGTGTCCACGCTCATCAACTTTGAATAGTTGCGTGATATTTTATGCTGTTGGTATTCCATCTTTTGCTTAGCTGTTCCCCTGTCATTTCCAATTTTTCCACTCTTAAAGATTATGCTCCTCACTGCGTGTTGTGAAAGTTCATTTTTTCCCCCGTGGACCCTATGCTCATTGAAAGTTGCTTTTCTCCATGCGGAGCCGTCCCAGGCAGTGTGGGGTGCTACAATGGGGAGCCGGGGCATTTCTGCCGGTCAGCAGAGCAGGGGGAGGCCAGTGTGACCTTCCACAGCCTGAGTTTGAATGGTCCTATGGAAAACTCCAGCGTGCAGTTCACTGCTGATTCAAGCACAGGCCTTCAGGGCAGGTGGCCTGTGCCAGTCTTCTGTCCCCTGCTGAGCTCCAAGCATGTTGAGTTTTTATTATTACAGAGAAGAAGGAAACTCACTTCCGGTCGTCTCGGGGCGCAGCCTAGTTTTGATGCAGAGGGGGCCGCTTTCAGACGGAGATACGAGGTACTGCCTCTCCCCCTCTCTGTCTTGCTCTGTGCCTTGGTGTGTTAGGACTGTGGGGATGCCCTCTGTTGAAATTTTGAAACCATGAATGAATCATCTCAAAAGTATTTAGACAAAGCAGCTACGAAAAGCAGAGCTCTAGTTCCGAATGAAACAGCCCTGGGGAGGTGGGAGCCTGGTAGTGTGTTTACTTTCATGCTGATGAATATCTGTAAGCAGATGGGGCTATTGGGAAGCCTATTCATGGAGGAGCTTTAGAAAATAAACAGGAGTGGGTTTGAATGCTTATATTACCTTCTAAATATAGAAAGGCGTAATTCACGTTTCCAGCAGCCTAGGGGATCTCTAAGAGGATAAAACCTGTACTTATCCACTCCAGTGGTGGGGAAAATTATATTTGCACCCCGAGTGGATTGTAAAAATCCATCGTACACTTTCTAAGGTTTTTCACTTCATTGTAAAGTGCACAGAATATTTTTAGCTCATACCGTTTTCTGGTCTGAGTTGCTGTAGGCTTTTCAAGGAGATCTTTTTCTGTAAATAACCATCAGAGTTTGGTTGTCATTTCTTTGACTCTTGGCTTTGTTGTGGTGAAAATCACCGAGTTGGCCCCTCACTATGAAATCTGACATGGTAAGAAATGGCTCTTCCTGAGAAATTAGGATAATCTAGTTCCTTCCAGATAGTTGATGTTGGCCTTATCTGTGTTCCTAGCAGAGTTGTACGCCTATGTGGGTATTTCTGGGAAATGAAGATAATGGACTTGCCCACTTAGGTGAGGAAGTGTAATACCCAGGATCACTAAGGATGATTAGGAAGCATCGTGTTCAGCCTGCTCTGTTAATTAATTTCCTGTTGCAATTTAGTGCACCCTTAAGTGCCCTTAATAAATCATTCTATGAGGATATCGTAGTTTGTTGTGATCTCGTTTGTCTGGCCCTAAGCACAGAGATTTAGTGGCCAGATTTATTTTTTTTAAATCAGCAATTAATTGTGGAACACACAAGCTTTTAAGAGGATTTAGAATTTTTAATTCACCAGCCTGGTTTATCACAGACTTTGCACTTAATGGCAAGTTCCCAAGCAATAATCCTGTGTTCCTTCTCAGCAAAGTAATCTTGGCAAAAGTCTTCAGAATATAAAAAGAGCCAAAATAAAGCGAGGTGTATCAGCAAAGGATTAGCAAAGGGAGGAGAAAAAGAAAAAGGCAGGTTGGATAGAATGGGAAGTGATCGAATTTGGCTGAAAAAATAACCCTGGCCAGTTTTATTTGCTTTGTCTTTAATTCACTTTGCAAAGCACAGACCTGTAAAAAAAGTGGATACTTGTTTTGGTGAGTTAAGAAATAATCTAAAGTGGTTCTTCTACCTTTTGTACTGTTCTTCAGCTTTGGGAGAAAGACTTATGTTTATTGATCCAGACTTGGAACAATCTTCCTGGGCTGACGGCAGTTCTCACATGTTCCAGCATATTCTACAGAAAAGTCCTAGGAACCTGGAGCAAGAAAAGCAGCCTCTTTTAGAAAGTCTTATCTTTCGGGGTGACTGCCAGCTGAAGAATTTTCTAATCTGGATCTTTGAAAGCTTCTTATTTCCCTTCTTACTCCCTCCCTGGTTTCCCCAACCTTTGGAGGACCTGCTGGGCTGAGCTGTGGACCAATGCCTTCTTTCTGCAGTCGGCTAATTAATTAGCACAGTCTCTCTGGAGCCCTGAAGGCCCTTTCTTCTGTCCAATCTTAGTTGTTTATCCGGTGATCTGCTTGGCTTTAGCAGCTGGTTTCTAAACAGAAGGTAATTCTACTCTCTGCTAGGACCAGGATCACAAAGCATACCCCATCCAGCCGGGTGTGTTCCTGCTCACACCAAGGCTGTCCTGGGAATTCCAAATGGTTTGTTACCAACAAAGGAGAGGCTAAGGAAGACATAACTGCAGTTGACATTTCCTGGAAGCATTTTGGAGGTTAATTTCAGTTTAAGGTTTAGCTCAGCTGTCAGTGCTGGGAGACCTTGCAGGTTTCACCAAGAGTCTAAATTCCATCCTTTACCCTAAATATGCCAGCATTGCTGCCTGAGGGCACCTTCCAGAAGGCCCTGCTTCTTGAGGCTTTTCAGATTCCACCTTTGGCCTAAAGCCTAGGAGTCAAAAGATCAGGCCCACATGGAGGGGCATTTGGTGTGTGGCAGAGTGAGATGCTGCCCCCTGGCCTGCACAGGTGTGTGAACAGCCACCGCATGGGAATGGGCGGGGAACTGGGGGCAAAAATCTCTGCTCCCCTGGGCTCTGGAAATAGCTGAGAGTTTGAAACAAATTGAAAGACTGCAATCAAATGTCAGAGCCAAGAGGGCCAGTGGGATGCAGTGGACAAACACGCTGGTGTGGGTGGCCCTCAAACTTCAAAGGGTCTGAGCATCTCCAGAAAAGCAACCAGGCCTGGCCTACAACTCTCATTCTCTAGGGCTTAGAGCAAAGCCTGGGAATCTGAATTTTAACAGAAGTGAGAGACTCTGGAATAGGAGACTTGGTGTTAGGTCTCAGAATAAATCCGAGCCCTGCCCCTTTCTAGCTATGTGATTTCAGGCAAGCTGATTTAACCTCTATGAAATGGAGTTAATGCCTCACAGAACTGTTGTAAAGATTAAATGGGATAATATATGTAAAGCAGTAAGTGATCCAAACGGTATTTATTATTGTTGGCACACAGCACCGTAAGAAACTTAAAAAGCCAAGGAGAAGGGTAAAGTCACAGTGGAAAACAGAAAAATGGGGTGTGTACAGAGCCAGAAAGTATGAATCCAGTAATCTTCAAAATACGCTAGAAATCCATTTGCAGCAAGTCACTTTTAACTATTAAGTGGCAAATTTTAGTTTAGTGCTTTAAATAATTAACTTGTTTGCATATAATAAAGAAGATTTGCAGTCAAAATTATTCTTCCCACTCTTGCTGCTCCTGCTACCCTCAGCCCCCATAACATAAGTAACCACTTGTAATAATCTCCAAGAAAAACATCAGTGTTGCTCATGATGTTTACTTACCACTAACTGTAAGCCACACACTAAGTGCTTTGTGAATATAAACTTGTTTACAAGCTCTGGAGTCGATGCCATCGTTTACAAATGAAATGAAGCACAGAGAGGTTAAGTAACTTGTCTATGATCACACAGCTGTGTAGTAGAGCAGGGATTCATTTCAAACCCAGGCAGTCCAGCCCCAGAATCCACAGATTTGTCAACCATACCATTCTTTGAGTGTTTCCTCCTGTACATGTGAACGAATCTAAAATGTCTTATTTATTTTATTTAGAAGTCCCAGAGAGCTACCTCATTCTTGTTCACAATGCTATGTGATTTTGATTAGACCTCTTTGTGGTTCAGCCAGGGAGTGGGGAATGAACTGGCACTTTATACCTGCCCTAACGTGAGAGATTAATTGAATAAACTTATGTCTGCCACGTGGCTCTTTTATTTATTTATTTATTTTATTTTTTTTGAGACAGAGCCACACTGTGCCCTGGCTAGCGCTCCATGGTGTAGCTCACAGGAACCTCAAACTCTTGGATTCAGGCAATCCTCTTGTCTTACCCTCCCAAGTAGCTGGGACTACAGGTGCTCAATATAATGCCTAACTAATTTTTCTATTTTTAGTAGAGACAGGATCTTGCTCTTGCTCAGGCTGGTCTCGAACTCCTGAACTCAAGCAATCTACCTGCCTTGGCCTCCCAGAGTGCTGGGATTACAGGTATGAGCCCCTGTGCCTGGCAACACAGGGCTCTTTTAATTGAGGTGTGCTGTTAAGTTTTGAAAATGGAATTGAGAGTCACAGGAAATAAGGGAAGAGAACCCGTCCATTCAGAAACAATTTCTTTCTTTTTTTTTTTTCCTCTAAACATATACACGTGTTTATTTGGTTGCCGCTTTTTGCCTTCACAAAATTAAAAAGGCTTAAAATTTAATAACAATGTTTAAGATAAGGACTAGAAACAAAAACCTTGTAAAGAATGAACGAAGATAAATACATTCAGAAAAGAAATCAGATGATTGCTACCACGAAATACTGAGCAATAATAATAATAATGCAAAAAAAGTAACATTCACATCATCAGATAAGAGTATGTCTATCATAGCAGTGTGGAGTCAATCAGTTAACTTCTTGTTATTTTTTCCAAAGTCTCAGACAATGTTTATAAATAAAAATAAAAGATAATTTCAAAAAACAGATCATGCCAAATCTTATAGACAATAGAAAAAGAAGAAATACTTCAAAATCATTCTACTTCATCTGGATACACCCGATATTAAAATTGGAAAAAATATATTATTGTAAAGGGAAATTACAAACATATTTCACTTACAAACGAGGATGCAATATCCTAAACAATATATTAACAAGTTGAATTAAAAATTAATGTTCAAGTAATGTACTGTGGTCAAAATTAAATCCAATTTATATGAGAGTTAGTCACTATGTTCTTTTCTTTATTTTTTTTTCTTTTCTTTTCCCTCACCCCCTCCCTCCTTCTCTCTCTGTCTGCTCTCTCCTTCCCCCATGCTCCACCATGTTGTTAATTGTCATTAATGGTCCTCATATCAAAGTTGAATACATAGGATTCATGCTTCCCCATTCCTGTGATGCTTCACTAAGAATAATGTGTTCCACCTCCATCCAGGTTAATACAAATGCTGCAAAATCTCCATTTTTTTTAAATGGCTGAATAACCATCCAGAAGCATTTTCAAGTAGCATTAGTTCTCCCACTCAAAAGAAATACTCAGGCAAAACCATCATCCAGCGCTCCTGCAGAGTCAGTAGCTTAGGCTGCCCCGACTTAGTTCTCTCTCAGAAATCAGTTCCCTTCCTACAAGTGATCTTGGAGCCTGGGTCTGTGGCTAATTACTATCTCTGCAGCAGCCTATTAACATCAGTTGGCAGACTGCAAGTGCAGAGCCCAGTGTGCGCTTCCCTCTGCCTCTGAAATGCCCTGTGCCACGGCCTGGGCAGCAACTCTGTTTAGGCCAGTGTGCACCTGCTTCAAATGGGAGCTGTCCAGGGCCTGGGCCTGTGACACTCCTTTAGCACAAAACATGCCTTCCCTTCACTGTTCACAAAATGTTTTTGAGTATCACATACGAGGCACTGTTCTAGAAGTTGGAAGAACAGCAGTGAATGAATCCGAGTCCTGCCTTCAAGGAGTTTATACTCTTGTAGGAGTTGACAGTAGCTCTGTAGTTTGGGGTCAGGTGATGTGCGATTTAAAAGTTAAAACAGGGATAGGACACAGAGAATGACTGGTTGGTGGGCTTGGAAGGTGTTGGCAGGGTGTGGAGGTGGCAGCAGAGTTCGAAGTGAATTAAAGCAGGGGGACTTGGGCCTCCTGGAGCTATGAGAAGCCCAGGCAGAGGGATGAGCAGGAGCAAAGGCCCTGAGGCAGCCACAAGCTGGACAAGTTTGAGGTTTTCTGAAGTGGAATGAGCAGGGAAAGAAAGAGTTGGGAAGAGATGAGGAGCTGTAATTCTTGTAGGCCCTGTGGGCTGTAGGCAGGACCCTGGAGTTCCTTCCCAGCACATGGGGAGACCACTGGATGGCTCTGAGCAGAGAATGAATGTGATTTGGTTTATTGTTTTTATTCATTTCAAAGCTTAATTTGGAGAGAGGCCAGTTCAAAGGCCATGGTGGACGTCAGGTCAGGAGGTGATGTGGCTTGAGCCTTCCAGCAGCGAGATGCTCAGTGCACTAAATTGTCTTGTGCAGAGACAGGAGGCCCTTGCATGCTGCCAGCTCAGCAGGGTGTGAGCCTGACCTGGCTTGCCTGGGTCCTGGCACACCCTGTGAGCCTCCAGGAGCAGTCAGAGCAGGTCCAAACCTGTGCAGGGGAGCACCACACCAGGGCCAGGGCCAGATGGCCAGCAGGGAAGGTCAGAGTTCCATGGGGAACCCTGCAAGGGTTTTATATGGCGATGTTGGGCTCAGGCTTCAGGAGTCTTGGGCTCAGCATGCCCCACTCTGCTCCTCTCTTCCTGCATTTCTTTCATCCATTGGCTTTCTTCTGCCTCCACTTTGCCAGTCTATTGTCCTGGCTCCTTAGGCCATATGGTGAAACATGACCACCAACAACTATATTTTAACCACCTTGACAGAGATTGACCCTTTCTTGCAATTACAGTTCTCAAATTCCCAGGGAAGAGGGCTGATTGGCCCAGCCTGGGGATCATGTACCCCTGGACCAATCAGTGATAGCTATAGGGTCAGCAGGTGGGACAGGAAATCACTTTCTCCTAACATGGTGACTCTCACTCCAAGGAAAATGGGAGTGAGAGGGAGATGGTCCAGAAAGCAAGTGCCCAAACATCACAGCTCTTGGTGACAGAACAACCTCTTGGACTCTCATTCTTGCAAGATATATCTGTATGCAGTGGACTTTCGTTCCCCTCCCTTCCTTTTATTCTGGTACTTTCTCGCTGATGCCTTCTCGACAGCCATTTCCACCTTTTATAAGTCTCTTTCCGGTTATGTGCTTTAAGCTGATCATCAGGGTTTGCATCCTCTAGGCAGATGGAGTTTTCCTAAGGCCAGCTCTTCTTAGGAAGATGGATTCAATGAGAATGGATGGATAATCTCTCTCTAATGCACATCTGTGGTCTGGAAGACCTGTGTTTAACAAAAAACTATTTTGGTTAGAAGGAAAAATTAATATTGATCGACTCAAATACAGAAAAACGAAGCAGATATTAAGCTTACTTTGAAAAATGAAGAGTTCAATTTAGGGGCAGCCTAGGTGAGCTATTTTGGTTAAAAGGGAAAATTAATTTTGACTGACTCAAATATAGAAGGAGGCAGCAGATATTAAGTTCATTTTGAAAAATAAGAGTTCAATGTATGGGCAGGCTAGGTACTACCCTTTTGAGATATTTGCCAGGGATAAGAATCATATTTCATATTCAAATTTCAGGTACTTTTCATGACTATGGACAGTGTTTTCTTTTTCTTTTTTTTTCTTTTTTTTTTTTTTTTACAGTGTTTTCTTTATAGCGTGCCTATCTTTATTTCCCTCCTGTGTTCTTTTTTTTTTTTTTAACCATTTAATTTTCCAAATTCCATTCTGATAGAGGCAAAATTCTTTTATTTTTCACATAACTTATATCTAACCCTGTTTTTCTTATAAAAGATACTTGCTGGTTTTGTTTTGCTCATCACTGAGGATAAGTTAATGGCAATTTGAAAACAACACACATTTTGGTGCTTACTTGGAAGTTGTCGTAGAGAGCCATATCAGAGGAGACAGACATCTGTCCCTGACAGCATTTGGGTGCATAAACTGTGACCTTGGGCCTGCCAGGCTTAATGCTACTCGTTGGGTCTTTGAATGACCTTCAGTTAGATATAGGACCAAGAAATCTTACAGTCGATGTGTGACAGTCTGTACTTTACCTCCTCAGTCTTCTCTTCTTTTATTCCATCCTGGTATTTTCTCATGGGTTGCAGAAAAGGCTGGATGATGCCCACTCTGAAGCAGTTAACTGGGTTGGGAGACCCAGTTTAAGAAAGGTCACAGATTACATTCTGACTTCCCCAGAAGTAACCTGGAAGAGTAAGTCCTGGCCTGGATTTTAATATCAAAGACAGTGTTTGTTCAAAGAACACACACACTGTGGGTCTGGATCACTGGGACTCACATCCCAGTTCTGAACTTGAACTTTCTTATCTGTACAAAATCAGCATGGCTGTGCGAACAGACAGGGATTCCACAGCTCTTGGCCCATCGGTGGCAGGTTCTAATAAGGAAAAGCTACGTACTTACACTGTATTTATCTTGAATGCTGTAGATCTCAAAGTACCTTCACACGTCTCATGCCATTGGATCCTGACAGTGATAACTACATCTGTTTTTACCAGTGAGAAAACTGGAACTCTAAGGCTAGAGCAGTGGGTTTCAAGCTTTTTAAAAATCTCATGGCACACTTGAACCTGTAGTTAAACTTCCACATAAATTAAGTAGCACTCTTAAATTATGTTGATAAAAAAAAAAAAAATAAATAAAAAAAAGAATATAATAACTGTGCTTTGAACTTCTTTCCAAAATGATTTAATTAATGAGCTTTAAAAATTTTCATGGCACACCTAAGATCCTCTCGTAACACGCTAATGTGCCGTGACACACCAGTTGAAAATCACTGGGCAAGAGTTTGGGTGGCCTGGGCACCTTTGTTTTTCCTGACTCAGCTGCTGACCCAGCCTGGGAAGCTGGCATATTCAGGTGTTTTCCGTGAGACTTCCTAGGACAGGTTGCTGAGTGAACTTCCCCTGGAGGATCACCTGGACACTGCCTTGTCAGTCCTGGGGCCAGGAACATGGGGTGACCTCTTGGGGGCAGGGGACCTGCCACAGTTTGAGTTCACTCAGAAACCCATAACCTGCCGTTTCCAAGATCATCCTTGGCCAAGAGCAAGAGGACAACCTCTGAGGGCCAGCTGGCTGCTGCGGGACCCTCTGTGCCCGCTCATAGACCTGAGCCCATTACGTAATGCCCTGAGCTCCCTTAAAGGGGGTTATGATGACATCTGCCTCCCTTTTTGACTTGCTGTTAGGATTCAGTGAGAAAATGCAGATGAGAGTTTTAACAAGAACCAGGGCCAACATGAGCATTGACAAATGTTGTTACCACCTGCAAAGTGGGTAAGATGATACCCCACTACCTACCTCTGAGGCATCTGTTGAAGATCAGAGGTTTTGTGTCTGTCCGCACATGTTTTGACCTGAACAGAGGATACCATCAATAGGGGTCATTAACCAGGGTGGCAGGTGAGGACATAGGTCTTACCCTTACCAAAGCTGGTGTGCTGTGTCCTTGAATGTCACAGAAGGTCACTGTGCTGATATTCCTGTCCTCCAAGGGGAAGAAGTCATGGGAAGTACCTGCTTCCACCATACCTCCCCTCTGATTTTGTGACACGCTCCAGAGGCTTCACCTCCTGCCTGCAGGGCGCTGTGTTTTATAGGAGAGGACGCTGGCTCTCTGCAGAGGGCATGGCAGTGACTCGCAATCTCTGGTGAGTCGGTGGGGGGACGCAGAGCTCTGACTGACCCCAAGTCCAGCACTCTTTCAGGCTGACTCTCAGGGGAAGTTTGGAGAAAACCCGATAGAACACAAAGGGGGAAAGCGGTGCAGGGAGGGCAAGGAGGCAGATTAGGGATATTTCTCTTTTGAAAATGGAATCAGGGGGACATGCATGGTGGTTCACACCTGTCGTCCCAGCACTTTGGGAAGCTGAGGTGGGAAGATTACTTGAGGCCAGGAGTTCAAGACCAGCCTGAGACTCCATCTCAATACAAACCAGAAAAACTAGTCAGGCATGTTGACATGTGCCTGTAGTCCCAGCTATTCAGGAGACTGAGAGAGGAGGATCATTTGAGCTCAGGAGTTTGAGGTTGCAATGAGCTATGATGACATCACGGCACTCTAGCTAAGGTAAGTCTGTCTCCAAAGAATTAAAAAATGGAATCATGGAAGAAATTTGACCTTATAAAAGTGGAGGATAAAGTCATGTTGAAGTGGAGAAACCCCAGTAAGGAATATCAAGGTCAGACCCACAAAGCTAATTAATGTGTAATCAGGAGCAAGGGAGGAGGTAGCAAAAGGGAAAGTGGGAGATGATAAGAAAACCCAACTGAGAAGAATCCACAGAAACTCGAGTGAAACACCCCTGGCTCCATGTTTGTCAGGTAGTTAGCTGGGAGCTGCAGGAGAAGGAAGGCCAGGTAGATCTTTCTAACCCCCACTCCAGGGCCCAGGGTTCCCCCCGTGACCTGCCCATTACTAGCCGGGTTGCTTGTGACAATCCCTGCCTCCCTGTGGACCTCTGTTTGTATCTACAAGAGGAAGGGTAAGATTCCATTCACTCACTCATATAACAAGTATTTATTGAGCAACCTATGTGCTGGGCATTGTTCTGGATGTTGGGAAGTGAGTGGTTTTCATTTCAGAACAGATAAAAATCTCTTCCATCCCAGAGCACATGCTGGAGTGGACAGCCACCACGCGGCTCCCCGCTCTCCCTGGACGTGTGTTCTTCTGCACCCTCAGTGGTGCCCCATGTCACCACCTGCCACACTTTTGGCAAACTGGCCCACCACTTGTCTGAAGATTGGAAGGAACCTGCTTTCTCTTAATTGCTATCTTTTTAATTGACATAGAAAAGTCCTCACCTGATGAACACACACGCGCGAACAGAACCCATCCTGGGAAATAAAATATGACCCACACTTAAGAAAGTTTATATGTTCCTTCTGGTTCCTGGTGTTCCTACTATTGGGAAAACCATTTCCAGACCTCTCATGCAGGTATTAGTTTATTTTAGCTCCAGGGATGCCTTTTGTAAGTTGGTTCTTAGTGCTGTTTTGAGAGTTTTATTCATGTTCCTTTCCATGGTCATGGCTTATTCTCATTATCATGTAGTGTTTCATTGTGTGAACACTCAGTTGATTACATTTGGATGTATGGATTATTTCCTGTTTGAGTTGTTACTAGATAGTACTGCTGTGAACGGTGTGTGGAGCTGTCTTTGGTGCACATGTGTGCATTTCCCAGGGAAGTCAAATCATCCTAGGCTTTGTGTACACTCGGAGACTGGACCAATTTTCCACAACGGATGTGCGGAATGGGCTCCCACCAGCTGTGTGTGGTAATTGCTGAACACTTGGTTTCTTTGACATTGTAGCCATTCTGGTGAATGTGTGCTGATATCACATGGTGATTTTAATTTGCATTTCTCTGGCATTTAACAAGATTTCCCAGAGGACCCTATTGTTCCACTTAAATAGGATAGTGAAACAGCTATCTTGTCTACCCAGTTCTTCCCTCAAAGACATGGGAGCTTTTTGGAATGAAACAACTATTTGTTTACCTAGTTCTTTCCCTCAAAGACATGAGGGCTTTCTTGGGCACCCCCCTCTCATGGGCTGTGAAGTCAAGAGGTATTACTGTCTAAACTTCTAACATAACCCCTCCTTGGCTTTGTATTTCCCCAGTAAGAAGAAGAAAAATGTCACAGGACAGTCAGTCAAGACCATGCGGGACCGAGTACCTACCTATCAGTATAACATGAACTTTGAGAAGGTGGGCAGGTGCATCATCATAAACAACAAGAACTTCGATAAGGTGACAGGTGGGTGTGGGGGCGAGCCTGGCCTTTCCTGTTCCCTTGCATCTTCTCTGATTTGGAGCAGATATTCATCAGAGAAATGCACTTACTGCAACAGACAGCCGGTCCCTCTGAAAAAGGAATGTGAATGTTCAGGGGGGAAGGGATGCAGGGAAGTGGAGAACCTTCAGGGTCTAAGGTCTGGCCTTCTGTGTTAGCTGAAATGGGCCTTGAAGCGAAGGGGAGCTGTTTGGCTTTGACCAGAGCGGGAAGCTCCCCCACCATGGGCAGACTGAGTCAGTAGCCTCTCCTTTGAATTTGCTTCTGGTTTTCATTCAAATTGTGACCTTGAATTCAAGTTTAAGTACTCCTTCCCTTGGCCTGGGGACACCCTCACGTGGTGTTCAGCTAGGGATTGCTCAGCGGTGGGCCTCGGCTTGATTCCCACAGGCATGGCGGTCCGAAACGGGACAGACAAAGATGCGGAGGCCCTTTACAAGTGCTTCCGGAGCCTGGGTTTTGACGTGGTCGTCTATAATGACTGCTCTTGTGCCAAGATGCAAGATCTGCTTAAGCAAGGTGAGTCTTTACCACTCATCTGTCTTCTTCCTGCCCCCCAGAGGAGCAGGGCCCTACTGGCTGGTCTCAGGAGGATGACTTCAGCCGGAGAAGCCAACCTCCCTCCAGCCCTGGTCCATTCCTGCCCTAGGGTAGGCAGGTCTCTTAGAAACTTTCGTCCTGCTGTAAGAAGATGAAATCAGCTTAAATTCCAGCAGGAGAAATAGGTTCTGTATATGTAGAATGGTCACATATTCAAAAGGCTAATTCCTGGGAAGGAACTTTTCCCTGGTGGCAGACAGACAATAATAAGCCCCGTGTACGTGAGAACTACTTTTTTTTATGTAGCACGTTCACAGAATTATTTCTTTAATATTTTTTGTCATATCTTTAACACAGCCCCCATGGTGTTGGCCAACAAAATGTTGTTATGACCATTTTATAAAATGTGAGGCTGGAACTTCAGAGAGGATAAGACAAACTGAAGGTGTATTTAGTAGGAGCAGAATCGAAATCCACAGCCTCTTCCAAGTCCAGGACAAATTTATTTCCTGCTGCAACACCCTCTCTAATGGATGCCGCAGGCTACTCTGGCATTTAGGGCAGTTGTTTGAAAGTAATATCTCTTCTTCATTCATTAGAAACAGGCCCACAGGCAGTGGAGAGGAACACAGCTCAAATCACTGCTGCTTTCTTACCTACACAACTAAATAAGAAAAAAGACCACACTCTCCCTATATTTTCTTTAACGTAGGCATCTTTTCCTAATTTCTTCAAACATCAGTCTGACAAGCTAACCTTTTATACCCTAGGAGGTCATTGCATAGAGCCAATGCAAGAAATCAAGAGTCCACCTTCTGGGTCTGGCCCAACTTCTAACAGCTGGGCGACCCAGGCCGGGCACCTGTGTCTTCTTGATTTATTTTTGCTTTCCTGAAACAAAGGTCATGACTGGAGACAGAGTCAAGATTGGAGAAGTATAACGGCCTATATAAGCATAGGGACTTGTCCCAATTGTAGTTTCTGTTCCCGTGGGTGAATCATTCCAGCCATGCCCAGAGCATGTCACAATCAGAGAATTTGTGTTTATTACCTTATCAAAACAATAAAGCAGTTGTTTTTCTTGACTGTATGTGCCATCACTTCCAGTGAGGACAAAATTCTCATCTTCTGACTGTCCTAACTCATCTGATCTTAAAATAAGCTAATAATTCCAGCTTTCATCACCACCACCTTTTACCTCTATTACTGAAACTAATAAAAAAATCAACAAGCAGACTGATGCAGCAGTGTCTTGATGATTAGAGTGGGAAGACCACCCTTGGGCTGTTTGGAACCAGTGAGGCAGCGGGCTTTGCAGCATCCTGGGCTTGAACCCTGGCTCCAAGACTTCATCAGGTTGTGGCTACCTCTGGGCAGGGCTACGAAATCTTTCCAAGATTGCATTTTTATCAGTAAAATAAAGATAAATGAGGCCTGTATACATTTCACAGGGGTAGGTCCTTACAGAGGCTAAGGATAACTTACATAAAGTACCTACACTGATGTCTGCACATAGTAAGTGCTCAAGAAATTCTAAATATGATTCTTCCTCCATAATACATCATGGAGAAGGAAGGATATG
This sequence comes from Loris lydekkerianus, assembly GCA_963574355.1. Lineage (NCBI taxonomy): Eukaryota > Metazoa > Chordata > Mammalia > Primates > Lorisidae > Loris > Loris lydekkerianus. The sequence goes on from CAUYPK010127639.1 coordinate 27,452, forward strand.
TCTGTTAGCTAGTTAGTATCACAGAACCTTAACTGAGTAGAAGCCGGGCTCACTGGCTACGTGATTCCTGATTTCTCTCTTCAGTATCCTAAATGAACAGCCAATCTTGCATTTCTTTTTCTTCCTTTGTCTGTTTTCTCTATTGTAGTAAAACACCTGTAAGTAAGACATCTACCACTGTCACTGCCTATATGTGGATCATTGGCACTGAGTACATTCCCGCTGTGCCATCATCACTACCATCCATCTCCAGAGTTCTTTTCATATCCTAAAACTGAAACTCTGTGTCTACTAAACACTAACTCCCTATTTCCTCCCCCACCATCCCACCCCCCGCCAACCCCTGGCAGCCACCATTCTACTTTCCCTCTGTGAACTTCTCTACTCAGGGTACCTCCTGAAGTGGAGTCTACAGTATTTGTCCTTTTGTGACTGGCTTATTTCAATTAGTATACTATTTTATATTCTTTAACAAATACTTGCACGATGCTTATTATGTGGCCTGCTTTACAAATGGATATACCTTACAGGCGAGGAAACCAACACACAAATGGTTAAGTAACATGTCTGATGTCACAGAACTGGCCAACAGCATGGCTGTGCCCTTCAGCACCCTAATACTCGGCCACCTGTGGTGGCTGGAACACTTGTGGCACTCAGGGCTAATGAGGCAGCCCCAAGCTGCTTTCAGATTGAATTTTCCCTCTCTTTGACTTCTCCCTGCTGGTCCTCATTTTTTTCAGAGGACAGTCCACCTAAAGTCCAATCCTTTTTGGGAAGAGCCTGGCCTTCTCCCTTGTCCCCTCTGGCAGTGGCAGCTGCCAGGTTATCCACAGGACTTGTGTCTTAACTCTTGTTCACATTGTTTGCAGCTTCTGAAGAAGACCATTCAAATTCAGCCTGCTTTGCCTGCATCCTGTTAAGCCATGGAGAAGAAAATCTAATTTATGGAAAAGATGGTGTGACCCCAATAAAGGATTTGACAGCCCATTTCAGGGGGGATAGATGCAAAACCCTTTTAGAGAAACCCAAACTCTTCTTCATTCAGGTAAATCCTTTTCAAAGCCAATATAATTGAAGATGTGAAGAGATTGCACGGTGATGGGGATGGTGTTGTTTCCATGGGGTATACAAATGGGGGTTATGTTTTTCTGTCTGAGTGGTTAACATATGTATTTGCATTGGCTCACAAGTTACGAAGTTTTCTTTAAGACCTTGCAGCACATTTGTTTGCCTTGTAATTTGACACACATGCACTTGTGCGTCAGTTCACCATGTGATGGTTGAGCTCCAGGTATGCCAGGCATGGTTCTTGGCACTGGGATGCTACAGTGAACAGTGCACATGTCTGTGCCCACCCCCATGGAGCGGTCTCTGCTTTGACATTTAGGCTTGTCGGGGGACAGAGCTGGATGATGGCATCCAAGCCGACTCCGGGCCCATCAACGACACAGATGCTAATCCCCGATACAAGATCCCAGTGGAAGCCGACTTTCTCTTCGCTTACTCCACAGTTCCAGGTATCAAGTCCATTGTCTCCTGAGCACACCAGCCCATTTTACCATGCAGACTCGGGGATTATCTTAGTTTCCTACCACTTCATTTATTACTGTAAACCCAGCAGCTTTTATCTTACAGGACTGGAGCTTAGAATTCCATTTCCTGGAGTTGGCCCAGCATGTCCAAACCTCCCCGTGTCCCTTGGCTTGCGGCCCCTTCCTTGCATCTCTGTGACTCCTCTTCTGCTGTCACATCACTCCCTTTCTGACCACAGCTGGGAAAGGACTCCTGTTATTAGACTGGGCCCACTATATAATTCAGGGTCATCTCCCTATTTTAGTCCTATAATCTTAACCACATCTTCAAAGTCTTTTGCACCGAAGGTAACATTCGCAGGTTATTATTCTGCCTACCACAGGGATGTATTCCCTTTTCTGTTCAGGAAAGCTAAATTATCTCATTTGTTGGTAATTATAACATACATTTATGTAATGCCTTATAATTTAGAATTTTTTTTGTCCTTTTTTCTCCTTTCATCTTTATGATAATTGTGTAGGTAGTTAGAAAAGTTATTATTACTGTCTTGATTTTATTGATGATTATTACTGTCCTGATTTTATAGATGAAAACAAAAGTAAGCTTGGGTGAGCTTAGTGGATGTGCCAAAGATCAGATTTTGGTGTACAAGAGAGCTATAGCTCAAACCAGGCCTCTTTGCAACCGTACACAGATACCAGAAAAAGCCATAATGAGCAAGCCTGCTTGTTGATGAGAGATCACACTGTGTGTGACTGAGTCTGTTCAATGAGAGTCCTTCCTTTGTTTTGAGTAAAACTTCACTAAGTTAGAATTTTCCCCATGGTCAAGTGCTTGGGGCAAAGATTTTGGTTATAAAAAAATAGGTTGATTGAGTTTGAAAAACAAGCTCCAACAGGATCTATGGATGAGAATTGTGAGAATAATAACTTCACAGTTTTAAGGTTAGTTCAGGGTGAACTCTGCTAGGGAGGTAGGTGAGAGAGATCATCCTAAAATTGGGCTGGTGTAACTGAGTCCCCAAAATGCAAACAACGGGGCTAAGAGAAGGGTGGCTTGCTAGACAGAGGGCTGAGGGTAAGTAGCCCAATGCATTTAGTACAACTCAAGGCTGGATCACAGATGTGTCAATCTACCAGGCTGCTGTAACAATATACTCTAGATGGGGTGGCTCCAACAACAGCAGTTTAGTTCTTTAAGTTATGGAGGCTGGGAAGTCCAAGGTGCTGGCCAATTTGGTTTCTGGGGAGGACTCCCTTTGTGGCTGAAAATGGTCACTTCACTATATCCTCACAGGATAGGGGATAGGGAAAGAAAGATTATAAATGAGCTCTCTGGTATCTCTGCTTATAAGGACACCAATCCTTAACAAGGGCACCACCCTTGTGACCTCATTTCATTATCCCCATAAAGTCTCTATCTCCAAACACAGTCATCTTATGGGGTGAGGCTTCAAGAAATGAATCTTGGGGGCGGGGATACAGTTCAGTCCATAGCACAGGGTGAGACAGGGTCAAACCCACAAAGGTAGGCAAGGGACCTTTTTGAAGTGGGCTGCTGTGTGCTAAGCAGCCTGAACTTCACCCAGGGAGTCAGAGGGTGACACTTGCCTTTTGGAATAGTTACCTTTAAGACCTGATAGGTCAGGTTCAAGGGTATGAGCCCAGAGTACCCAGTCTCACCAGGGTATTAAACTGAGTGAAATAACGTAAGTGCCCCCCAGACACACAAATGAAACACATTGTCAAGGCACTAAGACCATTGTCCTCAAGCCTTCTGCAGGAAAGAATTCTGAGTGCACTTAGTCACTGTACACAAACGGGTTATTTCCGTTTATTGCACATTGATTACATAACTGTTAGAAATGGTGACAACGATCACCCAGTTCTCATCAAGCTCATCATGTAAACAAAATGCAACTTTATTTTGTCTCACACTGTGAAGTAGAATCTTCCTTTGCCCTGGATGAAAACTCCAGCAGGTTCACAGCTTTGCTCCTCATACTAAGATACGAGATAGTACCATGGTCACTTTCTAAAGTCACAAATAGGTACAATACTTTAACTGGGATGTCCAGTCTGAGATAATAACTAAAATCCTCAAACCTGAATTGCCTTTCGATTTCTCCCAATTCCAGATCAGCCCTGCCACAGGGCTAGGGAGCTCAGGGGCCTTCATCCTTCAGCTTTCTCACCTCTTCTCCTACTTGCCAGATCCTTTTTCTACATTCTTTTGGGGTCAAATATTAGAGGAAATGGATGGGGGCAGGAGACGTGAGTGCCACAGTCATCGACCTATGGTGCTTCAGACCGGTCAGATGATTGAAACTGGGGGCTTTAAAGTTCCAGTGTTCCCTGGGCCCTGCTCTCTTCCAGGTCAGGCACTGGAATTCCTTCCCCAACTCCCTGGCATCTTCCAGGGCACGTGTGCATTCTCTTTCTGCTGAGATCTCCTTGGCCTTTCAATGGGACTTTTAGACAGGACCCAGGGCAGCCGAAGAGCCAGCTTCCTCTCCCATAGACCACATGTCGTCTATGAGAAAAGCACATTCCTGCTCTCATGGTGGGGGCTCTCCCAGGCCAGCGGGCCCTCCTGGCTCTACCCCTCAGCAAGTGAGCACTTAGCTACCTCTTGCCTCTGGATTTCTTTAGTAGGATTCAACTGTAGATCTCTGTCCCCCAGCAGCAGGAACACATCTCACAATTCTCCAAGGCTCCCTCTAGATGCCCTCTCTAGGTTTGGATTAGATAATAGCACCGACCCCAAAAGGCTGGTGAGGAGTTCCAAAGTTAGAAGCAGTGCTCCAGCATGTCTTTTGCAAGTCTGCACGTGCACATTGGTCTCACACTCATGTATCTGATATGCATCATGCGGGCACCTCCATCAGAACCAATGCAGGAGAGCTCCCTGCCCTGTGTGATGTTATGTTCTAGCATTTTTGAGTGTCTTCATTCATCCCTCTAAATCAAAGATGTTTGCTCCCTGAGCACTCCAGCATAATCCTCATCGGTGACCTGTGTGCAGAATAGAGTGAATTTCCAAAAAGCAGGTGCCAACGCCCCAAACACTGAAAGCTCGTTGAGATGGGTGAGTGGAGCAGGTAGCCGAATTGGCGGATCTGACCTTCTACTTTCTCTCCTGTTGAAGGCTATTACTCTTGGAGAAGCCCAGGAAGAGGCTCCTGGTTTGTGCAGGCCCTCTGCTCCATCCTGGAGGAGCACGGGAAAGACCTGGAGATCATGCAGATCCTCACCAGGGTGAACCACAGGGTGGCCCGGCACTTCGAGTCTCAGTCGGATGATCCACGTTTCCACGAGAAGAAGCAGATCCCGTGCGTGGTCTCCATGCTTACCAAAGAACTCTACTTCTCTTAGTAACCGTTCCTGGGTGCGTTCTAGTTCAGAAGCTATGGATCATTTGTTGATGGATCAGATGTTTTTTAATGCTCTTAAAATATCTGGAAACTCCACAGGATTTTAATTTCAGGAAAATTTATTGATTCAACAGGGAAGAAACTTTCTGGTGCTGTTGTTATGTTCTCTGAATTTTCAGAGACTTTTTTTACAATGTTATTCATCGGATGACTTTGTAATTTCCTCTTAGGGCTAATTTTCTCTTTGTATTTCTTTCACTTTGTTATTGCACTTGGTACATGCAACAAAAGTGACCTCTGGAGAAGACTGCTGGCTTTGTCCACTGTAATTGGTGGTGATGCTGGTAGAGAGTCAGAGTTGGATTTGCACTTGGCAAAGACAATCCCAGTGTTTGACAGAAAACAGCCAATATTGGCCTATATTGTAGTAAGTGGGTATTGAGTGTGACTTGAGTGATTTTTTTTTATTGGTTTAGGGCAGATTCTCATGCAGAAATTCTCACATATATTAGAGGAGAAAACAAATCTAATGATTCATATATATCAATCTGGAAAATAGAAACTGTTTTAAGTATTTCCATAGAGGGAATGTTTATTTTATTTTTATAGAGACAGGGTCTCACTTATGTTACCCAGGCTGGTCTCAAACTCCTAGACTCAAGCCATCCTCCTTTCTTGGCCACCCAAAGTCCTGGAGTTACAGGTGTGAGCCACTGTGCCTGGCACATAGAGGTAATTTAATACAAGAAATTGACTTGTGTAGATGATAAAAGAAACCAAATAGCAAGTATTTGTTAGCACCACTAAGGCTCTGAGTATAATGGCAAGAGGCATGGCTACCTAAGTCTAAAAGCTCAGATCATCGGAGGATCTAGAATCGTGATGGGACCTGCCTGGTGAGAGCGAGGACCACCGAGGGGTTGTGGTAAATGGAGCCATTGCAAGGACAAAGCCATTGCCTGAGAGAGAGGCAAGACCAGGTCTGAGTCAGATATGGAGAAATACCCTGGTCTCTCCTCTCCTGCCCTTAAGTCTTCTTACCATTCCAGCCCTACCTGGAAACCACCTAGCCCTTGGAAAAGTGATTTGCTTGGTACAGAGCAGAGCAAGGGACAATGAGGTGGGGGAGGAAAAAGAAATGGATGTGAGCCTTGCCCATAACGTGAATGTAAGCAAGTATGTTCCCTGATGTTCCACAGTTCACCCGTTCTACCATTTATTTGTTGGGTTGTCAGATAATCTACGTATGTGCAGAATAATCTGTTTCAGCTTTCAAATATATCTGAAACTTTGTAGATGATTTCAGATCTTATTCTGAATAAAATTTTTGTTACCTCTGATTCTATCAGTGGGGAAGAGTTTATGGGTAAAGATTTTTGGCACTTGTGTTTTCAAGGTAGTGTTACCTTTTGAATATTTGATAAAGTACCATTCTTTTTTCTGCCTAATAACTGGTTAACGAAATGTTCGTATTTATTGATTAAAATGTGATTGCCTAATTCCTAATTAGCCTGGTTTGATTTCCTTTTAGAGTTGCTTATGGTGGTAAGCAAATAAGAAAACAGTATAAAAATGGTCCTCCTGACTTGCCATCACACAAAATATAACACATAACTTTTTAAAGCTGGTATGCTTATAAAATAATCACTTGGGAAGCTGAGACTTTTCACACAAAGGGTTAATCAACTTATAAAAATGTTTGCGTTGGGCTGCCATTCATTAGTGTAGCAGCAAAATCAGCTAGTGTAAAAATATCTTCTTTCAAATAAGGAAGCTAAATTAGAGCCCGTCGTTAGACTTGTCCCTGGTTTTCTGCCATCTAAAATATTCCAAATGTTCAGAATTTAAGTGGACAACATGAATTAAGAATCAACAGGCATCTACCTTACTATCCCCAGAATTCACAGGCTGTTCTTTGGAAAATAAGTTATCCTGTTAAAGGTCCCTATCATCGAAATGAATGTGGCTAAGTGCATTGCAATTTGAAATAAAAACTGTAGCCCTCTACGTATCTGACTTGTAAGCTTCATGAAAGGGCAAGAAATGATCCCAAGTATCAGTGTTAACTTTTTCTTAGTTCTCTGGGAAGTTATAGGTTACAAATAACAAATACTGTCTTATATCCCTTAGATCAGAGGGGTAAAATCGCTGTTAAGGGTCTTTGTTTATCAAGTCACTTTAACAAGTCACTTGTTTATCAAGATCAGAAATCCTATCCCAAGTTGGTAGGTTTTCAGTCACACCGACATTCTTAAACTTCACAGTCCTTTTATTTTATGAAGTTCTGATGACAAGTTATCCTAAAGAAGCACTCAGGCCTGGTAAATACACATTCCCAGTTCACACTGCTGTTGAGGACCCAAGTTCTGCCTTGCAGGAGGAGCAGCCGGGAGCCCTGCTCTTACCCTATGAGGACAGCTCCATCTGCAGCCTCCTGACTGGCGTAATGGGCTCTAACCTGGGTGTTTCTCCTTTCCCTCAGGATGCCACTAGAGTACCTACTGTATACACTCGAGTATAAGCCAAGTTTTTGCGCCGAAAATTTGTGCCGGAAAAACCCAAACTCAGCTTATACTCGGGTCATACAGGTTATTTGATTCGGTGCGCTTAGCTTAACAGGTAATCAAGCTAAATCACAAAGGTTAAAATCCTTCAATACTGGATTTCTCCTCATCATCATCTGTATGTCCAAACAGAGCTTCAGCTGTATCTGATGTGAGGGTATCAGCATTTAACCTACTGATTCCTCAATTATTGTAATTGTTTTGGGTATATATTTTTATTTTTGAAATTTACCAGTGGCTGCTGCA
>CAUYPK010127644.1:0-51280 GCA_963574355.1 Loris lydekkerianus
TTCTTGGGTTATAACTGGGTTATAGCTTTCATGTGAAAGCCATAAACTAGATGTGCAGCTGCCTCGGTCTTATGGGAGAGGAGGAAAGGGGGAAAAAATCTCTAGAGAGCACTGGCATTTTTTATGAAGAAGAACCACACAGAAAGAGAAGAAGCTGGGTTTGCAGCCCAGCTCTGACATCTGTGTGGGAGTCGGTTGACAGACGGGAGCGTTTCTCTCTGCCATTCCCACCAGAAGTCAGGCCCAGGAAAATGCCTTCAAGGACCGAGCAAAGTGAACTCTCTCCAGCCCTCAGCACTTGAGCGGCTTCCTAAAAGACAGACCCCCCTAAGGCCAGGCCTGATCGCAGACCAGGAAGGAGGGTCATAGTGGGACGGCTACAGCCAAACCTCCCATTGTCCAGATTAGAGTAAGGAAGGACATGAAGCCAAAACTGGGTTGGGTGGAGATACAGTCATGCTTAAGAAAAAGTTGGTCAGAAAAAAAAAAAAATCAAGGAGATGTACACGTTTTTCCCAGCTCTCAGCAAAGGGCTTGCAACGGAGGAGTTTGTGCATTCATTTACTTTCATTTACTTGCCCACAGTTTTGAACCCTTCATATCAGGACAGGCACGTTGTGCTACATATTTGAGGATGATGCTGCCAGTGGGGATTATCTTGGATGTGTATGGATTTAATTGAAAAGGCTGGTACAAGTCTAGCCATTTCCTATGCTGCACTAACAATTGATTTCAAACTGTAGTGTTCTTAAAATATATATATGCTGCCCAAACCAAGAATTGATGTAAAAATAAGCAAGTGCTTCCTAACCTGTCTGCACAAACAGCTGATTTAATCACTTTGATTTTAAATTAACAAGACAAAAAGGTCAGTTGATTTGATTAAAAACACATGCGCAATCGAATTGATTTGTTGACTGAACTGACTGTTCCCATGAGGAAACAGCGTGACGTGATGCCAGGAAAAGTGGCCTGACATCTGGCAGCCTCCCTTGGGTGTGGGCCACACTACACAGCAGTTAGAGGAACTTGGGGGAGCCTCTGAGCCGTGGGACATGCATGTCTCTGTCCTAGATTCCGGCAACAATCAAGTGAGGTAGTGTAAGTAGAAATAAGTTTGTATACTGGAAACTTCTCTACTAAATCTGGTTGTTACTGTAAATAACTGTCACAAACTTGTCCCAAAGCCAAACCAAGTATTCCTCAATCCTTTGAAATACCAACCTTATATTCGGTGTACTTACTCATGGGAACTTCCCATGTTTGACAATTTCTGTCCCTCTCCTGTCTGAATCCTACTTCCGAGTAGTATTCAACAGTGCCCTTTATTAACAATTTAATTGAGCACTGCCACAGATTGTAAGCCCAACCAGTGCTGCAGTTAATGGAAATTCTCCTTTATACGAGGTGCATCTGTTGTGACATCTGTCTGAAACCCATGGAGAGGATTCAGTGTTCAAAAGCAAATTGAGGAATTACTATGTAATTGCACTTTAAATTGTGTAGTCACTGATTAGCTCTCCAATTCCTGTCTTTTGGACATACGCAATGTTAAACCAATATTAAAACCACCTGAGTTCTTTCAAAACGAACAGGTTATATTCTTAAAATGGCCAAAATAAGGATTTGAGGTGAACACCTGCACCTGTGGCCCCCAAATCACAGCTATACTGCCAGAAGAGCACAAGTGGAGAGAAAAGAAAGGAGAGTGGGAGAAGGAGCCATTAATAAAGGGAGGAAGAAATAGGGAGATGTTTTTAAAGCTAGCTTACTAAGTGCTTTCTCAGGCATAAAGCCTGTGACATTGCTCACCCTCACTGGGTGGAGAAAACACAGAGAAGTAGAAATAAGAACGAGAGATCAGAGATGCAAGATTTCACCTGCCCCTGCCAAAAAAACCCATCACGGGTGATACTATTTGCACTTAGGAAAACTGCATCATATGTAGACAGAAGAGGAATTAATGACTCAAGAGCCAGTATCTAATAGTCCTTTATAACCACCTAGATTTACAGTGGTAAAACCCGAGACCTAATACTTTGGTATTACATGGTATTATTAACCATGTAATATATTGAGTGTGTACTGCATGAAAAGCCAGGTTCTTAAGAAAGACTATAAGTGAACAAGGCAGCTGCATGGCACAGTGGAAGGGACATGGATGGCAGGTCCTGGCTCTGCAGAGGAGCTGGTGGGTTGAACCATGGACAGCTACTGATGTTCAGCCATGCTACATAAATGGCAATGTCATGTGCTGCCACCAAACAGTTAGAAAAGCCTCTAAGTTCTCTATGGCTTCAATATCTTGTCATTTCTTAAAATGAGGATAATTTGAGAACTAGAGAAAATAAACAGCATCTGAAACAGAGGTACCACATGTGGGTAGCAGCGGTAGTATTGTGACTGCCGGTTGTGGTTACAGTGCAAAAACAAGGCAGAAGTGTAGAAACCTCGGACCTTCAGTCCTCCTGCAGATGTCCTGTGACACCATTACTGCACAGTGGGAACAGGGACAAAGCAATACACGAAAATCCAAAGTTCAGAGTTTCGTTTTCCACCATATATCCAAAAAATACAAATTTCACTACACAGTTAATGTTAGCACTTTCAATTAAATGAGAGGACTCACTTATTAAAGCAAAGGTATCTATTTACATAACTGTGCAGACAGATGTATGTCCAGTTTCTGTAACCAAAATTCTACACTGAGCATCCATCTTCAACAAATACCTTGTTGTGAACAATCAAGTGAGGTAGTGTAAGTAGAAATAAGATTTTTAATAGCAAAGCACTTCCTAAAAACGTGTTCCTTCACAGTCATCAAAAGTCCCATTTAGTGGTGGGTGGGGGTGGTAGAGCACAGTAGTTACATTTACAAAATCAAGTAAAAATGCACCCCAAACTAGTCCTGGGCATGAACTTTGATTCCTTTCTTTGGAGGAGGAGCAGTTACACGGGGTGGCATTAGAGGTGGCAGCAGGGATGAGCCAGAGCCATTAGTCAGTGTGCTAAGTAGACACAGGAAGCCAGTTCAACGGAGCAGAAAGGTTCCTACTCTGGCGTTGGTGGAGAGAAGGAATGTGATTGGTTTCTTAAGGGGCAATGCATAATTTTGCCTCCCCTCACTGAACATGCCTGTTTATCAGAGATGAATCAACCCACCTTAGATTACACATTATGAAAATAACTGTGGCACTTCGGCACCTACGGTGGTCTCCCTGCCAGAGGGTAGATTCATTCCCACTGTGTCTGTGAAAAGTGAAAATAAATGTGTCCCCTTTCCCTCTGGCTTCTTTGTCCTTGAAATAAATATAGCATCCTCAAAGCCCACGTTCAGAGGCTAAGCTGTATGGCAGATGGCAGTGTCTCCTACAGAGGTTATGAACGTGACATTCACAAGCTACGTAACTAATTTAACGAAAACCAAAATAGAGGCACAAGTGGCTCTTGCAGATCAAACAGTAAGTATCTCAAGGAAATCCATTCCTTGAATGAGATTCAGAACAATCCTGAACTTTCCTTGTAGTTCCTAAGATACATTTACATCTAAGGTGCTGTTTATCCCTGCATAGATAATATTTCTGAAATGATGAATCAGATGAAAACCAGTACGCAAAGGTAGATAGTTCCTGATTGGCTCAATGAAAAATGACACTAGGCAATCACAGAGGAGATAGGTGTGGTAGTGCAACTTTCTCCTGGCCAGGCTCAGTGGCTCACACCTGTAATCCTAGCACTTTGGAAGGCTGAGACAGGAGGATTAGTTGAGACCAGGAGTTCAAGACCAGCCTGAGCAATGTAGTGAGACCCCCCCATCTCTACAAAAAAAAAAAAAAAAAATAGAAAAATTGGGCAACGCCTATGGCTCAAAGGAATAGAGCGCCAGCCCCATATACCAGAGGTGATGGGTTCAAACCCATCAATAAATAAATAAATAAATAACCCATCAATAAATAAATAAATAAAATAGAAAAATTATCTGGCTGTGGTGGCACATATCATAGTCCCAGCAACTAGGGAAGCTAAGGCAGGAGGATCACTTGAAACCAGGAGTCTGAGGTTGCTGTGAGCTATAATGACACTACTGTACACCTAGGCGACAGAGTGAGACTCTTTCTAAACAAAACAAAAAAAACCTAGGTGATGTTGGAAACTACTTTTCTCCCACCATAAAATGCGGTTCTTAATCTGCAGAAATTAATTCTGAAAGCTACCTATCTATCCCTCACATAAGTACCGTAAAAAGGGAATTGATTTGACCAAGTCCCACGATAACTGGAAATTACATGTTGACATTATACAAACAGCTAGTCTATGAAAAAAATGAGATCTTTCTGCAAACATTATCAGATCCAAGTACAAATTCCCAGAGGAAAGATTAGAAACTTTCCTTGTAATTCCTAAGATACATTTACATCTAAGGTGCTGTTTATCCCTGCGTAGATGATTATACTACATCACCTTTGCTGCCAACACTGAAGTTTAGGCTCTGAAATCAGAGTTTGTAACAAAAGCAATCTCAATGTTGGACTTGCCCATCAGTGAGGACTCTATTGTAAAATGGATTATTATCTCAAAAGAGAGCTCTGCTGAACAGTGTAGGTTATGTTGGTCTCCATTTCAAAATTTCACAGGTCAGAACTCAAAAATAAAGAGAATAACACTCTGAGAGGCCAAGGCGGGAGGATTGTCTGAGCTCACAGGTTGGAGACCAACATGAGCCAGAGCAAGACCTCACTCTAAAAATAGTTGGGCATTGTGTCGGGTGCCTGTAGTCCTAGCTACTCGGGAGGCTGAGGCAAGAGAGTCGCTTAAGCCCAGGAGTTTGAGATTGCTGTGAGCTGTGGTGTCATGGCACTCTACCAAGAGCAACAAAGGGAGACTGTCTCAAAAATACATACATACATACATACACACATACATATACACAAATAGAATCAGGTCAGGGCAATGGTGTTCTTGTATGAGTACTGTATTTATATACACTTGGACTAAAAAGAGCCTTTATCACAAAGATTTATTATATGTAGTAGTCTGTATAAACATCTATACTTAAGCTTAAAGTTAATAATTTGATGGCACCCAAATGGAATCTGATTTTGAAAACCATAGTGTGGTCTCTTCCAGAAAATAACAATTCTCATAATAAAATCAGATGCAAATTCCAACTTAGATTTTACTACGTTTTTTCACTTTGGTTACAAACGGTTACTTTCTCTACAGTTTCTCTCCGTAAGATGCAGAAATAACATTTATAAACTAATTATGCTCTGATGCACACATTGTGCTTGAGGAGAGGGCTGGCACTTTCATGCCAGCTAAGAAACTCCGCCTCTGCTGTACCTCTTGTCATTAATTTCACTAAGAATGACAATTTGATAAATATGCTTGTGTGATACTCATGACTCCTTAGAAAAGCTTTTAGAAACACCTTTTTTTAAAAGCTCTTTGAGAGCTATCTTCTACCCTACAGCGTTAGAACACAATATGGGCCAGTACGAGCTCCTCACTCTTACAGAAGGACGGTGACTTGTCTAGTTCATTCACATCTGATGACAAATCATTGTGAACCACCGTAGGTTCTGAATGGGGACAAAAAACTTTGGGATGATGCCTTCCTATGCCTTTAGGACAAGGATTAAACCTCCAATTGCTCAAATTCCCCACCAATCCTGAGATTATATGAATAGTTCTTCACATTGCCCAGTTAGCAAACCTGGCCTCACTGGCGTAGCCACACTTGCTTGAGCAGCTTCTGCAGAATGTATTATAGAAATGAAACGTAGCAGCCATCTAATAAGGACCGAAGATGCTATCCAGCATCCCTTTCTCCTAAGAGAGTGAGAAACACACACCAGGCTTGTTTTTAGCCAGTAGCCGCTGAACCATGCTCCTAATTAGGAAAGTAAAATGCTCCAGACTGAGATGCAAAAGGGTTGGAATAGTTACACTGAATACAGACAGCTATTGAGATGCTGGATTTGCCAAGAGAATATTTTGGGGAGAGGGGAAAATGAGATTAACCACAGGAAAGTAAGATAGGCTAATATATTTAAGTAACTTCATATCATAATGTTTCCTTGAAAATAATAAAATTTTTGTTTGTTTTCACCTAATTAAATACCAGAAACTATTAAGTTGACTTTCCTCGGGGTTTTTAACACTTTAATGGAATGTGGTTTGGCATAAATGTTAACAAAGCTGAAAAAAGACCAAATGAATTAAAATATAGTCCCTGAACTGGGCTATATAAAGACACATACTAATATGAAAGTTACACTGTAAAGAGAATGAATGGTAGGGACCTATTTTATCACATCTTCTTTAAGACAATAAAAGCCAATGATCAAAACAAAGCAGAACGAAACACCCAAGGTCTTTCAGTTCTTTAGATTTGAGCCTGAGTTTCATAGTCCTACAGGGGAGTGGTAACCACACCTTCCACTCACCCATGCTTCCTAGCAAGTAAAGGTCTACGGCACATGCCGTGGGACTCCTTAAGTCTTCCCTGCACCTGCTACACCGAGCAAAGCTTCACATCTTATACCTACTTCTATAGCATTATTTCATCACTTTCTACACAACATGCAAATAAATTGTGACTACTCTCAAGACCTCAACTCCTTAGAGGACAGTAGCACCTGTACTTAGTAGAAACAATGTTAATAATAGCAACATCACAGCTAATAAGTTGTATTAAAATACTGACATGTATTTATAACTTTCTTTAAATGTAAACATTAACATTAGTATGTATTAAGCACTAATGTGTGCAAAGACTGGCAGCGAGTGCTTTCCTGGTATTGTTTCATTTCATTTTCATGAATCTGAAGTAGGCACACTTTTCCTGTCTTAAAGCCAAAGAAAGGATTGCAAAGCAGTGAAGCAGCTAGAAAATGGCAGAAATCAGACTCAGGTTTATGACCTATAATTTTAGCACTGAACAGTACTGCCTCCTGCTATAATTCCCTCAACAAATGCTTTTCAAAACTACTGACAAAATCCAAAATCCTAGGAAATAAAAAATAAAAGTTTGTGGCTGCAAAGAGTCTCACTATGTCACCCTCGGTAGAATGTCATGGTGTCACAGCTCACAGCAACCTCCTACTCTTGGGCTTAAGCAATTCTCTTGCCTCAGCCTCCCAAGTAGCTGGGACTACAGGTGCCCACCACAACGGGTGGGCTATTTTGTTGTTGTTGTTGCAGTTGTCATTGTTCAGCAGGCCCAGGCTGGGTTCAAACCCACCAGCCTAACCACTGAGCTATGGGTGCCAAGCCTGTGGCTGCAAATTTTCATAAGCATTTGACACCTAGAGATAGCCTAACTTGACTTCCTTTCTTTAAAATATTATTCCATGATGCTTCAAAGGTATAAAAACTAAGATGATAGGAAATCAAGATCTTCTCCCCACAAGATAACATACCTGGAACAGAGCTCCATTTAGACCATAGAAATCCAGTCTGCCAAACTCTGTCATAGTGTGCTTGACCAGATGTCTAGAAGGACCTCCATGGTGCATCCCCACATAGGAATTCTTAGTACTTGGCAGTTGGGTCAAATCATTATTGAACTTGGCTCATCAGACAGACAACCAGGATCCAGCCTCTTAGTAACTGCTCCTATGATGCTAAGGCATTATCTAGGATATAAGTGATGTGTCCTTGTCAGTCCAGGGCTAGCTCTGAAATAAGTGACCTGGATAACTTCAAACAAAACACGAAATTGTCTTATGCTGCCATCCTAATGAGCCCTGATCATATGCCAAGGTCAACTTACCCACTGTTCTATGGATCTGACCCATAAATAGCTGATTTTGACTGCTTGTCTGCTACTCTGCAGTGCTCGTGGCCCAGGAATAAGTGGTGGCTGCAGACTGATGACTCAGGGTGGGAAGTTATGACCTGTCAGTAGTACCATAAGCATGATTTCAGGACTCCAGACAGCAGACCATTGCTAGTCTTTATTCTCTGACATCACAACTGAGGATGTGAAGTTTCCAGGATAGGCTGTTCTAACATTCGCATTGCTGGGGTCCCTGAGAGTGCTAACAGAGCAAACCTGGGAAGAGTAGGAAGCCTATTAGACGAAATATCTAATAACAGCGGAGAGATGGTTATATAAATTGAAAATGAGTAGCATGAGTAACAAGCAAAGGTGTTAATGATGCTAAGAGAGAAAAAAAGTGCATGAAAGTAATGGACAACATGATCCCATATTGATAAATGAAAAATATAAAGTGCGAATGGAAAAATATCTACATCTATTTATCAGCAGGGCTTATATATGCTTGCAAGGATTGCAGGTGATTTTTATTGTCTTTTTACTTATTTTTATCCTCTACATTTTCTGTCTTGAGCATCCATCATTTTTGTAATACTAAAACAAAAGCTTTCTCAAAGGCAGAGAAAGATGGAGGAAATCAAGAGTAATAAGGTATTAGATTTATAAGAATTTTTTTTTAATACTCAAATAAGATTATATTTATTCCATAAAGTAAGCAGGCTTCTTTTTCTTAGATCTCTTTAAAAATAAATTCAATAATAAAAAAGTGATGGAAGTCATTTATGATTCCAAAGGGGAAGTCATGGAACATCGTAACCATCCACTAGAGCATGGACCCCAAACTGTGTTCCCAAAAAACTTTTCTAGTAGAAATAAAATTCTGTGGACCATGTCATCTCTCAGTCTTGAGACTCTCAAAGGAATAGATCTTGGGAAAAACCCTAAGCAATCTTTCAGTAAATCTGATGAACTTTGATTAATCCCGTTTCTACCTATTAGCATCTCACAACCTAAAATAATAAGGATATTGGAATACACTCAGGATATAAGGCAGCACTTTGAAAAACTTCCTTCAGACCTCCATGAATATATCACTCCTATTGGGCCCTTACTTATATGCTTAGTTCTCTAGCCCAAGTAGAAGATAAATAATAATCCTGATTTCTGACGATTGCTCCAGAAACCGTGCCTTACAGTTCCTCAGGGACCCAGAAGCACTGACATTTCTCTGCCCATCTTCTGTGACTGACATGTTTGGGAGCCACAGAGCCCAGGACTTCTGCTGTGTGCATCAGGCCTGGAAAATTTTCCAGTTAGTACAGGGTTATTCTTCACCTACCCCATTCCTATTACCCCAAAATACAATTTAAATTCTCTCATATCTGGCAGTCCATGGCCTCTGTAAAGAATTTTCAGGCATATTGAAGCCAACTTGACAATAGCTCAAAAGATAACTTCCTGCAAGGGCAATTTTAGCAGTGAAGTAATATTGTCTCCAAACTTTCAGGGTATATATCCCTACCTGTAGCTTGGCTGTGATGTGACGGGAAGCATCTTTTTAGGGGATTTCGCAGAAGAACACAACACAGTAGCGCTTGCGAATAATGACTGTGGCTATGGTAACCCAAGGTGAAAAGCACTATTTGAATCACTTTATTACCCCTTAGAGAGGCAATTTGCATGTTACTGCTGTAACTGGACAAGATGAATGTAATCACAAATGACCCACCACAACAGCAAATCATATAATTTATTGAAAAATCTGTTCAGAAAGACATTCAGCAAAGAATAATTCAAGGATTTGACAGTTGACAACCCGTGACAAACCTTAAAAAATATTCAACTCAGAAAAGTTTCAGGTATTGTATTACATTGTCTGAATTTCTCTTTTATTCACAACGGGTTATTCTGCATGTGTACGTGTGCACACGTGTGCTTATTGTCTCCCCCTAGGAATATTTTCCTAAACACAAAAACTTTAGATTTTATTTAGACCATGTATTTTAAATCTAGAAACATTGTAATGAAGTCATGAGTTCAAGAATACAGGCGGAAATTTACCTTGAATAGTGAAAAGGGCTAGGCTGAGGAGAAGATATCAGACACATATCCCCCCAATACAAACCCCTTTTGGTGTATCTTTCTAGCCCGTCATGAATACTTGTTCTAGAATATAGTTCACTTTTCTATGATATCTTAATGCTACTATTAGATAACAAATTGCTGATTATGGCAATCTGGAAGCCATTTACTCATTATTTCATCCACTACAATGTCTCTTTCCCTGTGATGCTAGGATATAGTGATAAAGGTAGACATACTAGAGAGAGTGATAAAAGTGGTGATTAAGCCAGATAAAATCTCTGCCCTTACAGAGATTATCCAACAGGCACAGTTAAAAGCAGTTGAGAAAATTAGCCTACTGATTGCGTCATCTTCCCATAGGCCATAAGGAAACAATCAACCTAAAATACAGCCAATGATAAAGTTACCAAGTTATGGGTATATTGAAGGAAAACATGGTGACAGTTTAGTGGGAAAAAATACAGACCAATGAGCAAGGGCTCCCTTCGCATTCTCACTTTCAACCATATTCTACCTTGAGGACAACAGTTTGTTATGCTGGGCAGCTCCCTCTTCTTGAAATAAATAATAATCGAACATGTTTGTCTCTCTGCATATGCTTTCCTCTGACCATTATCTCTCCCCTACAACAAATTTCTCTTCTATTGGGATTTCTCTATTCATTTTTTAAAATTTGATATATATGTCAAATTTTCTCTCTTCCATGAATCGAAGACAATCACCCCCAACAAGGGTTAGCTATTTCAGTATCATACAAATTATATATCTAAAAAAATCCCTTAATTCTTCCCACAATTATTATAGTTCATATAACTTTGAACTGCTTAAAAGTAGTGAGTTTGAATGTTAGTTTGTATATTACAATGTTAATAAATTTTAATGGCAAAAATGTCAAATATAATGAATGAAAACAATACAAACAAAAGCATAATAGTCCATTTTTAGTACCAACGTAAAAAAGAGAGTAGTAAGTTGTCAGCATGTCTTCAGATTCACCAATAGCCACACATATGCTGGCATGTACAGTTATAAAGTAAAATTAATACATCACAAAAAAGAACAAATATAATTTCAGTAATTTTTAAGAGTATATTATGGTAGCTTAAAAAAAAAAAAAAGTCTTACTCCATTGCCCTGGATAGAGTCCTGTGGCATCATAGCTCACAGCAACCTCAAACTCTTAAGCTCAAGAGATCCTCTTGCCTCAGTTTTTCTACTTTTAATAAAGATGGGGTCTCATTCTTGCTCAGGCTGGTCTTGAAGTCCTAAGCTCAGACAGTCCACCTGCCTTGGCCTCCAAGATCTGCTATGATTACAGGCAATGAGCCACCACGCCCGGCCTATGGTGGCCTATTTTAAAGTGAAGATTACATGGTTTTCAGTGAATCCACCTAAGGGGAAGAAGTGTAAGAGTTCCCTGACAGAGATAATCAGTTGACATCAAGGGCAAGATCACAGGAGGGCCATGTGACATCCAGCCAAAAGACTTATGCCATACATTTTCAGACAACAATGAAAAGAGAAAATAGAGTTTTCAAATATAATCCTCCATTCAAAGGACTGTGTCTCACCTGGACAATGCTTCGCAGCATTTTCCAGGATGAGTACAGTAGGGATTTATTTCTTCAGTTTATGGTGGTTAGTATTTCTCTTGAACAATGCCAAAGTGACCAGCAATTAATAATAACCAAAATTAAACTCCATATGCCATTTTAAAGTTTACCATGCACTTCACAACCAGCATAAAAATTAGATTATTTTTATCTCATTTTTGCACTTAAAGAAGTAAAGAGAATGATATATGTCTTACAGTGCTTAGTTGTAAACAACAGAATTTACTCAACCAGGCTAAAAAGAAAGCTACCTGTCAAAAGTTGGTAGGCAGCTCATAAAACCTCTGGAGGGTCAAGACCCTGATTGGTTAACTAACCAGCTAGAGCAACCTGGCCCTGAACAACGCAGCCCACCAAGTACCTGAGAGTTCCTTAGAGCTGTGTAGTGGGCACATTATTGCTACCACTGCCTCTGCTCACAACGTGATGTTTGCATTTAGAGACTGTTTCATAGAACCGCACACCTTTGTCATTCCATGTGCTTCTGAGAGATCCAAAGAACCAGAAAGCAGCTGCCCCGTGCTGCTCACCCCTCATTTGTGTCCTCTCGGGAACTGTCAGGTTGGTGGGCACTGGGCTGTAAAGGAGCCTGGGAGGCTTGTTATGGACGCCAGCTTCTTTTACAACAACACATTTCCAGGAAGAAAGGCTAAAGGGGGATTAGAACAGGAAATTAATTGGCTAACCTACCAAATCTACCATACGTGGAGAATTTATTGACTACAGTCTGATACTAGTAAGTGACAGAGCCTTCTGGTACCAAGTCTTATGTTCTTCCCAAGGTGAACTGAATACCTCATTATGGTAGAGAGCATAGCTGTCCTGGCATCCAGAGCTCAGTTAAAATAAACTTTAAGGCCAGGCATGGTGGCTCATGCCCTATAATCCTAGCACTTTAGGAGGCCAAAGTAGGAGGATTGCTTGAGGCCAGGAGTTCAAGGGAAGCCTGGACAACATAGCAAGACCCTATCTCTAAAACATTTTTTTTCATTAACTGGGGGTGACAAAACATGTCTGTAGCCCCACCTACTCAGCAGTCTGAGGTGGCAGGATCACCTGAATTCAGGAGTCTGGGGTTGCAGAAGCCTGTCTGTGATTATCCTATTGCACTCAAGCCTTGTGATAGAGCAAGACTGTCTTAAGAAAAAGAATTATGTGTGTGTGTGTGTATGACTGTGTACCTTAAGAGTAACTGTTTTCCTTTGACCTAGCATTGCATGAACTCCAAGCATAATTACTGGTTTGGCTTTCTGAATATCTTAATAATGTAAAGGGAGTAGCCCAGTGAATGGGGATGAGTTTTTGTCCTTCTTCCAGTTCTTATTAAAAAATAATATCACATCTTCGGCGGCGCCTGTAGCTCAGTGGGTAGGGCACCAGCCCCATATACCAAGGGTGGTGGGTTCGAACCCAGCCCTGGCTAAACTGCAACAAAAAAGTAGCTGGGCTTTGTGGCAGGGGAGACTGAGGCAAGAGAATCGCCTAAGCCTTGGCTTGGAGGTTGCTGTGGCTGTGATGCCACGGCACTCTACCGAGGGCAATAAAGTAAGACTGTCTCTACGGGAAAAAAAAAAAAAAAAAAAAATACTATCACATCTAAATTATGAAATTGAGGAGTTCAGAGCTAGAAAGACCCTTAAGCAGAGGTGAGATGCACAATAGTGGTGAGTTCATTTTCTGTACCTTGTGCATTATTCCACAGATAAGTAAAGGAAATGGGAAAATAAATTTTAAGCCACCATTTCAAAAGTGGAATGGAGAATATGTGGTACAGACCTGCATAGTACAGTTTAATAGACTTGTGTTCAAATCCAGATTTAATCACTCATTAGTTATATGGCTGGGACAAACTGCTTAATCTCTCTGGGCCTGAAAATGGGAACCATGATACCTACTTCTTAACAGAAGTAATTCTTAGTTAAGATTACATGAGTTACTTGTAAAGCACTTTATGTGGTACTAGTAAAAAGTAAGTATTGATTAAATATAAAATGTTGTTAAACATACTATTTCGAAGGACTTAATTACTAAAAGTCATAACCTTGATTTAACAAATCGTAAGAACTATGTGCTGTAGTAATCCACCCAGGTGTGGAAATGGTTACTCTTTAGATGGGAGAGATATGGTACAGAATGGCAATAACCATAATTTTTGATGGTTTTATGTTTATATGTTTAAAAAACCAAAAAGACTATATCCTTTTACACCGGTCCTGTTTCCAATTCTACTTAGAGACCTTCCCTAAATTCTCCCTCTACAAAACTTTCAAACTGTTTCATAGACTTTCAGATTATGTACTAAGGGAATAGGAATGCTGATAGCTTAAAATTTCTTGGAAAAATCACCTGTACCATCTTTCCAGAACTTACTGAAGAAATGACTATTAAAATGCAGTTTTTAAACAAAAGAAAATAGCCTTAGAATTTCACAGAAAGTCATCTCTAACAGGCCCAGTAAAAACATGCTTTGAATGGGACTTTGCAACATTTGAGTAGTTCCAAGAACAGGCTGACATCTCAAATATAAGGAAAAGTAAAACTCCTGTCTATGTAGGTGAATAAAAAACTCAGAACCTTTTTTTCTTTAACCTTATGTTAAGTTAGTCTGTGGTAGAAACTTTCCAATCCAAGAAATAGATCTCAAACACTTATGTACTAAAATACATTTTCTGCAAAAAAAAAAAAAAAAAAAGACAGAAGGAAGGCAAACTTCTGCCTTTAATCTAAACTTACTTTTTAGCCTGTCTGAGGGAGAGAGAGAAGTGATGAAAATGAGCAGAAAGAAAAGTGCACCGTCTCTGATCCCCCTTTCTCATGAAGATGGCTGGAGATTGACGGCACTTGCTCTTAAAGCAAGTGTACCATGTGCTGCTGAGACTGGAGGGAGGGCTGAGCAGTGATTTGGAGGCTGTGAAGAGTAGGCCCAGGAGGGGTAAAGAGAAGAAAACAGAAAGGATCACTAGAAAGGTGAGCAGAGAGACATGAGGGGACAACAGGAAGGAATCCAAAACAGGAGTTGACACACTGACTCGGTGACCCAGCTGACACCAGGGAGGCTTGGGCTGGAGCAATGTCAGGCTTTACTCAGAATGGCAGGTACCATGCTGATGATATATTGCAAGAGTTAAATAGGTGGGAAATTGGAAAAAGCAGGGAAGAGCACTTATTTAGGAGCCCTGGCTATGAAACCTAGAAGGAAAGCAAGACAATAATTGAAAGTGATACCAAGGTCAAGAGAAAGTTTTGCTGTTGTTGCTATTTTTCTAAGCAAAGGAAGGCAAGTGCTTCTACAGAACAAGGAGGAGCCACTGGGAGTGGAGAGCCCTAAAAATCCCAAGTATGGGAGAAGAGTCCTTCATCAAGGCTGAGAAAGCAGAATTTGTGGTCAGTGAGGATTAATGCAGTTTTGAAGCTAAGGGACATTTTTAAGGGTAAAAAAATTCCAAAGAGATTTTATGGCAAAACTACAACTGGAATCTTTTTCTGTCACCTGTCCACTGTGTGCTGTGTCCAGGAGGTCAGATTATCTCCAAGTCTCTTTGATTAGGAGACCTTGCCCCAGAAGGTTTTAAGCCCCAGGAGTAAGAATAAAGATGAAAGACAATAATGGTAATTGATGGAGTGGGGAAGGGTGAATGGAGAAGTGAGGGAGGAATGAGAATTGAAAAGCCATGGCCTTGGAAGAGTTCAGATCACAGTCCATGTTCATGGAATCCCAGGGAGAGGAGCCCCACACAGCCGCAAGCAGATTCAAGAGCAACATAAGTAGATTGTGGAGAAGAGTTCCAGGCACCAGTAGATGAAACCTGGCGAGGCTGGGTCTCTAACCACAGGGGAAATAAGAAGCATTAGCAAAAAGGAGATTGCAAAAGAGGGTAATGCCTAGAAATAGAAATCTCAAGCTTAATACGGTACACTTGAGGGTGAAGCTGGGCTAATGTTTGGTGAACAGCTCCTGAGTGTGACCCTGTGGTTGGCAGCGGTGAGGGCCATGCAGAGCCAGTGTAGTTGACTGGAGACGGAACAAAGGGAAGCACAGCATTTTCATCTGATTGGCCACCAACTACGAACCAAGGAAAATTATACACATAACCACAGATTCCAGAACAAAAAGGCCTGGTGAAAAAGCTACTCTGCCAATTAAAGCTCTCTGTCATCCTCACCCAGGCTTTTCTTTGGGTACACTTCTAGAACAATCTATAAAACTGATTCTGGGAGGCACCTGTGGCTCAATGAGTAGGGTGCCGGCCCCATATACCAGGGGTGGTGGGTCCAAGCCTGGTCCCGGTCAAAACTGCAAAAAACAAACAAACAAACTGATTCTAGTGCCAATAGTCAATAAGTCCCCTGGTTAAGTAATCAGATGAGGATACACTTGGCAGTATTACATTTCAGGTTAGATTTCATCACAACCATGACAAGCTATGGAGAAAAAACTCACAGTTATATTTTATGGTGGCTTTGTCTTAAATTTCTGTGAAATAATCGTGGTATAGCCCAGGAGTGTGCAACCTTTTCATGATAGAAGGCCAAATTAATTTAGCAGTAATCAAATAAAGCCACATTCAAGAAACTTCAATTAGATGTACTTAAAAATGTACTGGGTACTTACTAATTTCAAATTTTTTAAGTTAACCTTTTAATGACTTTGTTGTATCTGCTTCTTCTTGGAAAACATTTGAACATTTGGTTGCAGTATGGAGGTTCACAGTTTCAGTTGATCCTCTAGATGGGTATTGGCCTTGATTTGGGTTAGGCAGGACAGTGTAGTTCTACACCAATAAGTGATCAAAAGGCAAGAAAGTATTTGGGGGAAATTTTGATGAAGGCATGAGTGTTCTGCATTTTTCCGTTTTTCACTTGGCTCTTTCTTAGCATCAAACAATGACTTTAAAATGGCATCTACTGAGAGCTCAGTCATTTCCATCTGTAGTTCTTCACTAAGTGAGGCTGAACTGCTCATCTGAGTGTGATGTCATGACTCTCAAAGTCAGTGAACCTTTCATTGTATTCTCCAACTCATATTTCTATAAAAGCTCCATTTTGGTCAAATGATTCACTTATACATGTATCATCCTGCTCATCAATGATTTTTGCTAACTGGAGATAATATTCATCTGAAATTTCCTTTTGAAGAAGAAGTGTTTTAAACAAAACAGCTTGGATTTTCTGCTACATATCATACAGAGATTTAGTTTTGCCTTGCAAAGAAATAGTTAAGTCATATTGATTTGATGTTGTATCACACAGAAATTCTACATTCCTGTAGAAATCTTCTTTCAATATTCACATTGCTGATTCTATTCTTTATAAAATCTAACTATCCAGAGATAAAATTTTGGCTAACACCTGCTCCTGCAATAGCCAATGCAAATCCAGACTGAATACCTCATGGTTCAACTTTGGTCTGTTATGGCACTGATGATACTGATGCCATTGATGATTTGCACAAATCAAGTTAACAATACTTACAACTTGTCACAAAGTGTCACATAAAATAGTAGCTGTGGCACAGAGATTTTTGCTCATGCAAGATAAATGAGAGCCTCTGGATCTGTTAATAATGTTTTTATCTGTGCGATAAACGCTTCATGATTTCCTGTCATGGAAGGTGTACCATCTGTACATACACTCACTAAATTTACCAAAGTCAGTCCAACTTTAAGATATTTATCTTATGGAGATTTTACCTCTTCCATGTTTACATGGATGGAGCTGGAACATATTGTTCTTAGCAAAGTATCTCAAGAATGGGGAAAAAAGTATCCAATGTACTCAGCCCTACTATGAAACCACTTATATAGCTTTCATATGAAAGCTATAACCCAATTATAGTCCAAGAATGTGGGGAAAGGAGAAAGAGAGAAGAGGGGAGGAGGGAGGAAGGGTAATTGGTGAGATTACACCTATGGTGCATCTTACAAGGGTACATGTGAAACTTACTAAATGTAGATTACACCTATGGTGCATCTTACAAGGGTACATGTGAAACTTACTAAATGTAGAATAAAAATGTCTTAACACAATAACTAAGAAAATTCCATGAAGGCTATGTTAACCAGTGTGATGAAAATACTTCAAACCAGCACATTGTAGCCTATGATTGCATTAATGTACACAGCTATGATTTAATTTAATAAAAAAAAAAAAAAAAAAGTCATTGAGGGCTAGATCAGGTAAGGAGGAAGGGTGTTCCAATACAGTTATTTGTTTACTGACCTCACAGACAGTGTCGTGTGAGCTGGTGCCTTGTTGTGATGCAAGATCCACATTAAAAAAAAAAAAAAAAAGAGTTGTTTACTGACCTCACAGACAGTGCCGTGTGAGCTGGTGCCTTGTCATGATGCAAGATTCACATAAAAGAAAAAGAAAAAAAAAAAAAAAAGTTGTTGAAAGTATCTATTCCCTGTGTTCTGTTTTTAACAGTGCTTAAACTCTTTGTAGCAAAGAAAATTTTCTGCTATGACCTGAATGAAGTATAAAACTGAGCTGAGTCAGCAGTATCATTTGATTTATCCCAAGCAATTGAATAATTTATTCAAAGTATTCCAAAAAACATGTATTAAAATTATAATACTCAATATACACCAATAGCAAAAAATGAATACAAGTCACCTTTGAGCACCTCTTATAATTGCAGAAGTCAAATATAACTTGAGTATTACAATTTTAATAGTTTTTTTTTTTTTTCCTTTCTTAAAATGTGTATCTTTTCCTTTTAGGCCTCTGCACGTTCATAAAGCTGTTCTGTTAGGTTGGAGGTTAATTCATGCTGCTAATTGGTTATAGTTCTTTTTGAAAGAGGTGGTGTTTTTACTCAGAATATTGTCCGGGGTCTGGATTATGACAATGCATTCCCTCACAATTTTTATGTCACTGAATGGCTTCCCTTTTTCCCCAAGTTTATAAGTTGCTTGAATGTCATCGTTTCTAGGTCTTGTTGCTACTTGAAAAAAATTTCTTTTTACTTTTCATCTTTTGATTACTGCAATACAACCTTCCACAACTCTCCCTTTAATCTAAAATACTTGTGGTCCTTATGAAAGTGATAATATTGATGAACATTCCATTTCTTTAATGTTGATACTGCAGTATCACAATGCAAGTAAATCATCTTATGTTTAGTAGAAATAAGATAATATTGTAATTCCCAGTCCTCATTAAAAAAGTTTTCTTCCTTCAGTGTTCTCTTTTCTTCTTTGACATGATGTGCTGTTCAGCAGACAGAAGCAAAAAATACTGTCAAACTGTGCAACCACTCACCAATTCTACTTTAGACAGAAACACAGTGCACCATTGCCAAAAGTTGATAACAGCCTGCTGTACTCCCATAAACTCTCACCAACCAGCCTTGTGCAGCCTTCTGGAAGTTCAGCGGGGGAAGTTAGAACTAAATCGTGAGAGAAGCAGCCACCAAGTTAGCCCTTATAATTTACTAATGTTCTAATTGTGCTGGTCAATCTGGGAGGATTATTTCATAGAAATTTATTTTATTTGTTTGGTATTTTAAATACATGCATTTTAAAAATAAAATAAAAATATAAACAATGAACAAAAATGTGTTAATAGAAATAAAAGAATTTGTTCTGTAAAATTTGAATTTGTTCAAAAGACCTTACTTAAAATGGACCTAGAAGGCTGCATGTGCCTAGAAGGCCACAGGTTCCCCACCCCTGGTAAAGCCATTTCAGGCTATTTTAGTATACATGAAATGTATGCTTGGCTACATAAATGTTGTTTAGAAGGCTATTTAAATCTGGTAAATTTTTAATATTGTAAAGTTTTATTTAAAAATATAATTCTATGTCACATTAGTGCTAATAAAGACAATAGTCATGATGACTATAACTTGTACACTGCCACTTTGTGTAACGGAAGTGCACAAAAGCTTCTTATGAAAACAGTGAACAGGAGGTGCCAAGATTTTTCTTTCTTTTGAGCAACAATCAAGTAAGAAAACTGCTTTTGTGCCAGTTAGTCCAGGTGCATTGGCTGATGGTCCTCGTGGCACATTTTATAGGCAATCATCTCTAGATTTTTCTTTATTTATTATATTTATATTAATAAAGATGATACTTTACATTTAGTACTATTTATCTAATAAGGATTTTCAAACGTGTTATCTCTTTTGATCCTTACAGTGATCATTACTGGTAAAGTTTGGCCAGATATTTTCATTCTCATTTTAATTTTAATTTACTTATTATTATTATTATTATTATTATTATTTTAGAGATAAGGTTTTACTCTGTCTCCCAGGCTGGAGTACAGAGACCTCATCATAGCTCACTGCAACCTCAAACTCTTGGGCTCAGTCAATCCTCCTGTCTCAGTCCCCCAGTAGCTGGGACTACAGGTATATGCCACCATGTCCAATTAATTTTTTCTTTTCTTTTCTTTTCTTTTCTTTTCTTTTTTTTTTTTTTTTTTGTAG
The DNA here is from genome assembly GCA_963574355.1 of Loris lydekkerianus. Classification (NCBI taxonomy): domain Eukaryota; kingdom Metazoa; phylum Chordata; class Mammalia; order Primates; family Lorisidae; genus Loris; species Loris lydekkerianus. Next base: position 19,916 of record CAUYPK010127644.1, read on the forward strand.
AAATAGAGTCTTACTATATTGCCGAGGCTGGTTTTTGGCTGCTATGATCCTCCTTCAAATGATCCTCCCACCTCAGCTCCCAAAATACTGGGATACCAGACCCACAGAGGTTAAGCCACCTTGCCCCAACCCATTCTCATTTTATAGATGTGGAAACAAAGGCATGGAGTTGCACGGACTGGTGAGCTGATGATCAAAAGCCTGGCAGCTGGGTCTTCTGGTGCTCTAAGATTGACTGCCTGCAAAATAATTTCTACTGAAACAACCACGTAAAAATATTTTTAGCTGTTATAGATTCCAGTAAATTGATAGTGTATAAAAGGACATTTGAGTTAGAAAACAAAACAAAAACAAAAGAAAGGAAAATAAAGACCACAAATTCTCTTACATATGTTAACAGCTGCTGCATAATACCATTATTATTCTTTGATATATAATCTGAAATAATATTACCTCTCTGTGGTGAGGTGACAACTATTTCCCTAGACTTTGTGAATTTCGGATAGTATACACACTAACAGCTTTCTGATTTCTAAAAATATGCATTCATATCGGCCTCACCCCCAAATAATGGGCCAGATGAATACTCTTTTTGTTATCACATAGCTCATCATTTTTAAATTTCTCCCAGCTGCTGTTTATATTAGTAGGATGCCATTCCTCTCATCCTCTCCCACATCTCTAATAAAAAATACTGGTGTTTTCTTACGCAGTGGAGAAGCCCCACCGGAAGCCCAATCATGCCAGGCTCCAATGATTAAATAAGTGATTGTTCTGTCTATCTTTAAAAACCTGTCTTATATAAAGCAGTCAAGACACAATATCCGTCATTGCAAAGGAAGCCAAGCATTTATTTAAAATAATGAGATATCCTCATTTTCATTTTTCCCTGAGTGGATTGTAGCAATGTTAAAAAAAAAAAAAAAATTCTCTGAATTCTAGAACTAGGGCAACACATTGATTTGAAGAAAGCTGTAATCTTCCCTTCTAATTTGAAGTGCACTTGCTCCTCAGTGAAATAAAGTGTGGCTTTCAGAATAGCAAGAGCCCTCAGCCCACACGAAGACAGCCGCACCCCCACCACTCCGCTTTCAAGTTGGCCCCCGATCTTTCGAAGGCAGGGATTTATAAAGAGTTTTTCAAGAAATGTCAAGGTGAATTGAACTAAAAAGGAGAAAGGTTCAAATCATGTTTCCAGATTTGGGGAGGGAAATGATCTGCACCGCCATATCACGACCAGTATTACCTTTGGCGTTCCACCACTTCCTCGTTGCAAATGATCTGTTGGGTGAGTTCAATTATGAGGTCTCTTTGATTAGATTCATAATTAAATGTTTAAAAGGAGCAAATTAGCTCTTTGTCTATCTGAGGCAGAGGAGTCAGAACACTTAAATCTATGAGCATTCAGGGATTTCAACCTCTATAGGTCTGGTTCTTTAAATAGCCAAGGAGGCTTACTTGAAAGCAAGCCTGCAAGCGAGCGTCAGCCTTTGGTGATTTGGAGCGATAACAAGTTAGCAAGCTGGATAGCATAACGTATATGAAAGTCTTCCTTCAAGGACCATTATGTAGTGTTAATTGTGTTTTATTTCTTCCTCTCTTGCTCTTATTTACAGCATAATTACAAGAAGGAGAAAAGGGGAGTGAGCAGGCATCAAGATAACCATACTCCAAATTAATGCCCCCAACTAGACTCGCTGCCCTCTGGGGCTTGTATATCAATTAGTTGTGTTGCAGTCTGAGTCCCTGAAGTTCCCCACAGAATGAAGATGCTTTGATTTCACTCATATACCAGCTCCAAGGAAAGTCATTGGAGATCTAAACATTTTTCAGAAAATATCTTTTCCCCCCTCAGTATTATGTTGTACTATACAGCCAGCTCCTTGCCCATCTTAAGAGCATTTCATAAACACAAGTAGTTAACCCTTTCCCCTTCCCTTTATCTCTCGCCCTTTCTCTCTCTGTCCTGTCTTCTCTTTTAACTGATTAATATCGGGTTTACTTTTTTCAGCTCCTTCATCTTTTTTCACGACGTTTTTGAAGTTACTATGCAAATCTCTATGTTGAAACCACTTCGGTAGTGCCGTGTGATCTGTGAATATTCAAAATTGACTCTGTAAAATAGAAATGCTAGTAGTGTGAGGTGAGACAGGAAAATTGTCCTTATTCTCCAAAAACAAAGCCAAGAGTTCAGGAACTGTTGGTTAGGGAAATGTTCCACTGAGTTTTTAAAGGAGTCAGAGGAAAGGGGGGTGGCAGGAGCAAAGGACTGCTTAAAACTGTGACGTGTTCTTCCCACGGTCTCGGGAAAAGGATCTGAACTGTGTTTTCTGTTTTTTTCATATAAAAATAAAACAAATTTTGCACCCCTTTTTTCTTCTTTAAATGCTAGTGATAAATTTTTCACCTTTTGAAAATTGGTTTACCAAAACCAAGCATTTATCTGCTCATATATTAGCTCAAATCAGAAAATTGAAAATGTGAAGGAATGAAATCTTATGAAGCAAAATATAGATGATCCCCAAATATAAGGGTTCGTCTTATAAGTTTTTGATATTACAATTGGTGCCAACCTGTTACAAATTTGATGTAATGTTTTATAGTCAATAAATTATATGATATATTAAACACTTTTTAAACACCATTTTTTATCAAAAAAAAAAAAAAAAAAAAAAGCTGTTAGATGACTTTGCCGAACTATAGACTAATGTAAGCATTTGAGCAAAATTAAGGTAAGACTAAGCTATGGTTTTTAGTAAGTTAGGTTAGGTGTATTAAACTGCATTTTCCTTTTTTTTTTTTTTTTTTTTTGAAGCAGAATCTTACTCTGCCTCAGAGTAAGCTTCAGATTGCTTCAGATTCTTACTGTGTCATCCAGACTGGAATACAAGGGCATAATTACAGCTCACTGCAACCTCAAACTCCTGGACTCCAGTGATCCTTCTGCCTCAGCCTCCTGAGTAGCTTAGACTGCAGGTATATGCCACCATGCCTGATGAACTGTTTTTTTTGTTGTTGTTGTTTTGTTTTATTTTTTTGTAGAGATGGAATGTTGCTATGTTATCCTTCTAATAAACCATTAATTTCAAAGAACAAAACAAAGGAGAAAAAAATCTCAGTAAATGACTCAAAGAATGAAACAGAGATTGCAAAGTATTCTGCTCTCAGCTCAGACGTCATGTCCTCCGAGTGACCAATTTATCTAAATTTAGTCCTGCCCCAGCCCACCTTTGTTCAGGCTCTATCCTATTACTGCACTGTATTTACTTCACAGCACTAATCACTACCTGAGATGATTTTTGGCATTGGTTTAGCATGTTTGCTTTCTGACTCTTTCTCCTAGAAAGTAAGTTTCCATTTGTCTTACTGGCTCAGTCCCTGGCACCTAGTTCATTTTTGGTGAATAAATGAAGTATACTTGAAAATACAAGGGAAATTAGAAGCTTGAGACACCAGAGAATGGAAGCAGGCCATTTGGTAAGACTCCTGAAAATCATTGATTGCCAAGCCAAGTCAGCATAAATGGCAGCCAAGACGCAGGGTATCAGTTTTGACCTTTACCTGCCTGTATCAGTCAGGGATCTCCAGAAAAACAGAACCAATAGGAAGTTTATTATAAGAGAACTATCTCATGAGATTATGGAGGCTGAGAAGTCCCATGATGTGCTAAATGCAGGTCACGGACCTATGAAAGCCAACAGTGTAGTTTCATCCAAACCCAAAGCTTGAGAACAAAGGGGTCCAATATAAGTCCCAGTCTGAGCCCAAAGGGAAAAAACTGATATCTGAAGGACATGATATCTGCAGGACATGGTGATGTCACAGCTCCAGCAGAGACAGCAAATTTGTTCTTCCTTTACTCAGGCCCTCAGGGGGCCGAATGATGCCCACTGGCCCTGAGGAGGACAGTACCCTTAATTCAGTCAACAGGTTCAAATCCTAATCCCTGCCACAAACACCCTCATATATATACCTAGAAATGTTTTATCAACTATCTGGACATCCCTTAGCCCAGTCAAGTTGATGCATAAAATTAACCATTACACATTGCCTAAACTATGTTGGAGATAGACATGGAACTGACATCTTAAATTATGCACAAGTCACCACAGAGACACTACCTACCTGCTTCTAGGCCTTACCTATGGCTGTACAAAATAATAATTTCAGCAAGTTTGGGGGTTTTTTTAATCCATTATTCAAAATAACAGATAATCCACCATGTACTTTCTAGGGGAAACTAGTTTCTTAAATTGAAAATTCTGCCCATTAACTTCCTAAAAGGTGCGGGTAGTTACTGGAGAGTTCTGTGAATGAGGTAATCTGAAATACAGTAAGGACCCTAAGTGGAAAACCGTTCATGGGTTCCAGTTGAATGGTTCCATTTGGAGGAATTTATTTAATGGATGACAAGTTAATGTGTCATCAGTATCTGTGGTTGTAGTAAAGCTGCTAAAAGAAATGACAAATGTTCTATGTGCAACTTTCTATTTTCTGATACATTAACTTGTCTGTTAAACAGGGTGGTTTTTTTTAATCTTTTAAAACTGAAAGAACACTCCAGAGGATTCAGCAAGAGTTTGGCTTTAACTATTCTAGGAAGAAAGCAGATATCTCTATCAGGAAAACCTATACTGTGTAATCACTAATCTGAATGAAAAAAGCCAAAACACTAGCAGTAATACTATTTATTTAGAAGAATGAATTGGTACATATGCTCAGGATCTGAAACCATGAACTTGATGAACTGACATAATCCTCTCAACCACACTAGATCTTGCCCTTTGTGTCATAACACCATCTGCCTAGATAGAACACTTTCTGCAGGAATTCAAATAATTTGTCAATGTTTGTTAATGCCTACAATGTATTTGGAGAGAAAACAGATGCTATTTTTGCCATTTCTTTATATTGAAGGCTCCTGAGACACAGGAAATCCACACTGCAGGTTAGGCTTACTCCAGGAGTGAACTGTGGAGTGCTGACCCATTACCCACCCTTTCCTCCGACATACGTGAAATTAACCTTTAGAGCTCAGGGCATCATGCTTTTCTTTCTTGTCTTTAGTTACATTACTATTTCTATTTCTGGCCCAGAAGTATATTTTTATACTTGTTCAGCAACCTGGGGAATCTGTTTTGTTTTAAGCAAAATGGCCATTTTTTTAGAACTCCTTGCTGTAAATCCACATTATCCATGGCCATTATTCATATTTTATGCCAGTTCCTTTTCATATTTCAAACTTTCTGTTTTTTAAAAAAGGATTTACTAAATTCTACTTTGCATTTAGTATTGACGAAGATGTAATACTATGCTTGCTTTTGTTCTCATGTCTGAAGAAAAAAAGGGTCAATAGAAATAGTGCTTCTTTTAATGTATGTGTGTGTTTCAGAACTTCAGAGAAAAAAAGTCCCAAGTGTTTCTGAACCTTGTCAGTGACTCCAGCTTTCTCAGCCTGCCCTCAGCATCTTCAAGCTTTAATGTGCCTGTTTGCAAATCATCACTTTTCAATGATCAAGAATTGGTACAGTGTGTTGCAAATCCAAGCAAGGGGAACACATCTGATAAGTGTATGGAGCACTGGGAGAATGGCAACCTGAGATCAGTCTACCACCCTGGGCTTTTTCACCCAAGATTATGCCTATAGCATAATCCAATAGGAAGGTTGGGGGTGACTATTTACCTAGTTACTTACTAACTAGGTAAGTGATCTTGAGTAAGCTACTTCACATTTCTGAGTTTCCTTTCTCTCATCTGTCAAATGAGTAAAATTACACCTCTTTTGTAACACTGGGAGGAATGACGCTGTACACAGTGGAACGGCAGGGAATACAGCACTCAGCAGAGTGCCCGGCCTACCCTGTGCAGGGTGGAATGGGAGCTCCGATAACAATAGTGACAAGTGTGGTGTTTATTACCTGTCCAGAAAAGAATGCTGCTGCCTCTGTGAAAAGGTGTTTATAAATACATAAACTTTGTGCACATTCTCACCTATTTCTCTTATATTTCTCCTTTTATTTATTTAGTTTTAGTTCTTTCTAAACTGCCCAGGTATCTATGCTTATGATGCCCCTTCCCTACCCCCCCCCCAGAAAAAAATATACATAAAAGTACCAGATAAAAATTCTCACTCTTCTAGAGCAGCGGTTCTCAACCTGTCACGACCCACAGGAACTGTATTAAAGGGTCATGACATGAGGAAGGTTGAGAACCACTGTTCTAGAGCATAGAACTATGAGAGAAAGAAGTATTCAAGATGGAAGAATGGTTTGCTATTGAAATCCATGGACAGGATTTGGGGATGGGAACATCCTCCCTCGCACCCTTTGGATTGCACAGATGGGTAAGCAGCCACTCAGCCCCGGACGGCTTCTCAGCACCACTCTGCATCTGACTCCTGCTTCTCTCCACAGCTTCATTCTCCATGCTCTCGCCCTCCTCCCCACCACCCTGTCCTCCTCCTCTGTGCAGGGCTTGCAGTCTTGGCACACACCAGGCTCTTTGTCACTTAATGCCTTTGCATATGCCATTGTCTTTGTTTAGAACGCCCAGCTCCCATCCGGATATTATCTAGTGTACCTTGAAGATTCAGCTTAGCTCACCTTTTCTGAACCTGCCATTGCCTCTTCCCCAGGTCTCCTTCACTGCGTGACTCTGGGACGGGCTGGACCAGTGGGGTCCACATTGCAGCCTGTGCACACAGTGCCCTCTGAAGTGTCCTGTACAGGATCCAGGACTGTGTCTGGTCCTCTCATACTCTGTCCACAGTCCAGCCTCCCTGCATACTCCAAATAGCCCTGCAAAGAAAAGTTTTATTCCACTGTTTTTTGCTATTGTCGTTTTGTTATTATTGTTGGTGTTTGTTTGTTTTGAGAGACAGATCTCACTCTGTTGCCTAGACACCAATGTCATGGAGTCAGCCTAGCTCACTGCAATCTCAAATTTCTACCTCAAGCAATTCTCCTGCCTCAGCCTCCCAAGTAGCTGGGACTAAAGGTTCCCGCCACACCACCCAGCTAATTTTTTTCTATTTTTAGTAGAAAAATAGTCTCTCTCTTGCTCAGGCTGCTCTCAAACTCCTGAGCTAACGTAATCCTCCCACCTCGGCCTCCCAAGAATGCTAGGATTACAGGCACGAGCTATTGCACCCTACCACTCTGTTTTAATCATTTACTTGAAATCTTTCCTCCTAGACTAGGAGTTTCTTAAGGCAGGAATATAGGTTCTATTTCTGTTTTTCTAATACTTCACACACAACAAGCACTCAATAAATATTTGATTAACTGGCTGATGGATGAGTGAGTCAACAAATGATTGAATAAATTCAAGAGTTGAATGAAGGCATAACTATAGAGGTAGAGGGTAATAATTTGGGAAATCAACACTATAGGGCAGTGGTTCTCAACCTTCCTAATGCCACAATGTATTTTCGTTGTTAAAAAGGGGTCACGACCCACAGGTTGAGAACCGCTGCTGTAGGGACAGCAAAGGAATAATAAAAGAAGATCAAAATGTGTATACCATGGAGAAATCCTCCATTAATAGCCTGACTTCTGGCTTCCAAATACTAGCTGGCAGAAGCCTCTTCCAGGTGAGTCTTTTCGGGAAGCCCCTGACATCTTAGCAATAGGTAGCTCACAATTAGGTAGGAAAATACATGAGGGGACAAAGGCATCATGATGGTAAAGGTAGGCTTATAAAAATCAGATACACAGGCTTGGACAACAGCAGTACCATACTGGGACTTAATTACAGCCTTTTGGAATTGAAATGGAGTCCATGTCTCTATAGCCCAAATCAAGAAGCCCTTTTCTTTAGTCCTGGTTTCTCTCACTTCCTTTTGCTTAACTGTTTAAAGTTTCAAGGCCTCCTGCACATCACATCCTTCTTTCTATCGGCTTTGCTGCACCTTAGAGCAGAAAGGAAGCCAAGGATACCGGAACCTATATTTAGAGAAAGTACTTATTATGGGTTGGAAGCAGAGCCTGACTATGTCTAGAGTCATGCTGCCGGAAGCCGTGCTAATATTCATTTCATTAGAATCATAACCACACTGAGTCATTGCTGGTCCTGTAGGGATCGTATATTTACAGTCCACTCCTGGAGTAAACAAGAGGTTGTATGCTGTCTCTGCTGTGGCCCATCGTGTCTTTTTATTTCATTATGACTATTGTGCTTAGAAGCATGATTTTCAATCTATATCCCCAGTTAAATTATTCCAAAACAGTCTGTACCTTTAACCACATGGCTTTCTTTGAAGCAGACTTTGTTAAAATTAATATCCATTCTCTTCCATCTCTGCTTTCCAGGAGGACCACACTCTGCTCTAATGAGAAAGGAAGAAACAATTTTTACATGAAAGGATTTTGTAACTTGGCATATGGTTTTAACTGGCATGAAGTAACAAAAAAAAAAAAAGAGAGAGAAAGAAAGAAAATGAAAAAACTCTCTAGAAAGGATCAGAAGTTCTAGAAAGGATTAGAGTTCCAAAGAACAACTTTGACATTTGAATACCAATTAGTTTTTTTTTGTCACCTCTTTGGCTTTGTGGCCCCCAAGCTCAATTTTCTCTCTTACTATGTCCATGTTACATTTATAGGCAAATGTAACTAAGTTTAAAAAATAAATTTAGGGCAGCGCCTATGGGTCAAAGGGGTAGGGCGCCGGCCCCATACACCAGAGGTGGCGGGTTCAAACCCAGCCCTGGCCAAAAACTGCAAAAAAAAAATTTTTTTAAGAGGCCAGTCTAATTTCATCAAAGGAATATATGAGTGAATTGTTGAAAACCATAAAAATGAATACCATTTAGATCAACTCCAAAATAAATGCTGCCTGCTCTCTGCAAGGACATCTGGGTGATAGTTCCCAGGCATGAAGGGTCAGGATAGTCTCTATGTGTCATGGAAAACTGAGAATTAGGAGCTAAGAGTTGTGAGAGCCAAAGTAAAGAGAAACTGAGGAACACTTTTAAGGCTAAGCCCAGAAAAACAGTGTGTTAGCAGAGATTTCCCAGTGGTGATCGACAAATATTCAAATATAGAGTTAGAGAAAGCAAGGAGGTGACAAACTGATTCCTTCATCAGAATCAAGCAAACAAAAGACTCAGACATGGAAAAATGCAAAAGAAATATGAGGCCACGTGTGAGACTTCCTTGCTTGAAAGAAGACTTTAGTGCCAGGAAGTATTTAACTGCAAAGAAGGCCTCTGATGACGAGGGGGAAACTTTGTGTAAAACAAAAATCACTCATGTTCAGTTTACTTCATATTCACCTAGAATTTATAAGCTATGTATTTGTTAATTGGGTATGAATATACACAAACTTCTATCACATTGAGGAAAAGCCAGGAAATTTTCAGTACTGATGGAAATAAATGATCACGCGTATCTTAGTCATTGTGGGTAATTCCTGTACCCTTGTTATGTTTGTTTGAGGATGTAAAATGATTAAGTGAATCTGACCATAGTACTTTATTGATTTTGCAGAGTTACAAGGGAAATTACTCCATCCTGTTTGGAAGACAGTAGAGCACGTGCCAAGATGCCCGAGTGCCACTGAGGCCCCTGGACAATCGCCCACTCACACTTGTCTACCAAATGTTAAGATTTATTAGTAATATGCTGCCTTCGGAAGATGAAAAGAAACTAGTGCCAAGAAGGCGTATTCTCTGGTATTTGGAATAGACGCGCTCTTAGGACAATGGCTTCAAAGGTCTCCTGTTTATATGTTTTGACAGTTGTGTGCTGGGCCAGCGCTCTCTGGTACTTGAGCATAACTCGTCCCACTTCTTCCTACACAGGCTCCAAGCCATTCGGCCACCTCACAGTTGCCAGGAAAAACTTTACCTTTGGCAACATAAGAACTCGACCTATAAACCCACATTCTTTTGAATTTCTTATAAATGAGCCCAACAAATGTGAGAAAAACATTCCTTTTCTCGTTATCCTCATCAGTACCACCCATAAGGAATTTGATGCCCGCCAGGCAATCCGAGAGACCTGGGGGGATGAGAACAACTTTAAGGGGATCAAGATAGCGACTCTCTTCCTCCTGGGCAAGAACGCTGACCCTGTCCTGAACCAGATGGTGGAGCAAGAGAGCCAGATCTTCCACGACATCATCGTGGAGGATTTTATCGACTCCTACCACAACCTTACCCTCAAAACACTCATGGGAATGAGATGGGTGGCCACTTTTTGTTCAAAAGCCAAGTATGTCATGAAAACAGACAGTGACATTTTTGTAAACATGGACAACCTTATTTATAAATTACTGAAACCCTCTACCAAGCCACGAAGAAGATACTTTACTGGCTATGTCATCAATGGAGGGCCAATTCGGGATGTCCGCAGTAAGTGGTATATGCCCCGGGATTTGTACCCTGACAGTAACTACCCGCCGTTCTGTTCGGGGACTGGCTATATCTTTTCGGCAGATGTGGCTGAACTCATTTACAAAACCTCACTCCACACAAGGCTGCTTCACCTTGAAGACGTATACGTGGGACTGTGTCTTCGAAAGTTGGGCATCCATCCTTTCCAGAACAGTGGATTCAATCACTGGAAAATGGCCTACAGTTTGTGCCGGTATCGGCGTGTTATCACTGTGCATCAGATCTCTCCAGAAGAAATGCACAGGATCTGGAATGACATGTCTAGCAAGAAACATCTCAGATGTTAGGATTTTTACCGATGTAAATATGTTTCCTTCTCTCTTCTTTTCTTTTTTTTTTTTATTTTTAATTAAGAAATGGGGGCCTAAGATGTTGGTATTTTATAGGTGTCACTAGGGGAAACGAACTGGTAAAGGGGTTTTGTAAAGTTTTTGCTTCCTGCTCCTAGTTCTTTTCTTGGATTACCAATTTACAAATGTTGGGCTCCGGTCATAGAAACAATAAATGAGTTAGAAGGGCCAGATCTCATTCTCAGGTCCCAAGGCATTGCCATTTATCTCAGAAAGTGACTGCCGAACAACTCCTAAGATTTATGTACTGTGCATCTGAGATAAAAATGTGGTTTATGGGAAGCTGAAACTCACAGTAATGTCTTCATATCATCTCGGCGAAACTGAATAAATAAGTAAATAACAATTCAGAAATGCTGCACAGTCAGGAAGACACACTAGATGTGATTATTAGTATTCTGTATGTTGTTACATCGAATTTTTACAAATATCGCCATGTAATGTGTACAGCATTTGCAGTTCCACCAAGAAATGAACTTAGTGCTGGCAGGGAGGCTGCAGTTAAATAGATGGGGATTTAAACCTGAGAATTAAGTATTCTGTAGTTTTAGATGTCAACTCTGCTTGCTCATCCAAGGATTAAACCTGGTCAGCAGGTGGAATGTATATAAAAATGCTACTTAAAGTAAACAAGAGAATTCTTTCTTTTCTCTCCCCGACCCCTTTTTGCTCTTTCAGAACAAACATTACGTGGTGCCTCCCAGGAGCCTTTGCCAAATGTAATCTCACCTGCTTCCTTTTCTACATATGCACATTTCACAGTTCCTGGATCTGGCAGGCATGTGTCTCCAAGTATAGAAAATAAGCTGATAGGAGGCCAGAGAACAGTCAATCACATTGAGAAAACACAAACTTAGGTATGAATTATGATTAACATAAGCGTAGCAATAGTATAAGATGCCCTCCCACAAATTTGCAAGGTACATGAGAAAATCCATAAGGGTTACCAATACTATTAAAAGATTTGGCCCTACCCTTGACAGATGTAATACTCTCTAGCATCTGAAAACATCCAAGTACCTTCAGCAGCAGATGTTATGAGGGACTGTGGGGTCTCTGCGATCCAAGTTCGTGGGAAGGAAGGGTGGGGAAGCCTAGGTCCAAGTCCTGTTGATGCCGCTGTACTTTTGGGCCATCTGAATGGGCATCTTAACCTTGCTGTGCTTCAATATGCTTGATTATAAAATGGCTATTAAAAACAAACAAACAAAAAAAAAAAAAAAAAACACCTACCTCACAGGTGCTGTGAGAGCAAATCGCATATGCTAAGTATTTTGAGTCCTTAGCTTAAAAGGTGCTATGTAATGCAGTACAACAGGCATTCTGCTAAATGCTACAATAATGACATAATCACAATGGTCATCAGCAGTAGTAACATCATCTTAGTATGAAATCTGCCAAAATAAAGATCAACTATCAGTGCACCTAATTCCTCTAAGACTTTGGCTTTTCCTTTGCTATAGTGAAGGTGTTTGGGAAAGCTTCGATTTCTCTGCCACCTCCTCTGGTTTCAATGAATAAGTTACCCATTCAGTGGGCTGCCTTGATATCCCAAGGTGCTGAAAGTAAAGGCGGCTGCCTTTCTTTGGGAGGGAACCTCTAGCTAGGGGTATATCACAGTAAGTGAACTATATGCTTTGTGAAATGCGTCGCAGAAACTTAGATCTCAGGAAACATTTGATCTCAATTCTCTAAGAACTTTAAGGACATTTAGAGCTAGTCTACCTTTTTCAGGAAAAGAATAGGCACTTACCACCCACACATGGTTCACCTTCTACCATTCTTCATAACTCCAGAAAACCCCATAGCTGAGAGAGTATACTTCTTAGATTATTTACTTATCCATTTTTTTAACCTGACCCCTTGAAGCCCCCCTAGAAGTTGATAGCAAACAGATAGACAAAATGGACAAATGCAACTCGTAGCCTATTTCTTAAAAACACTGGATCTTTTATCCTCCGCCCCAAGGAATCCAATATGAGACAAGTTTCTCATCCCTAAATACATCTCATCTCACAGCTAGCAGGACTACTGATTTTGATTCCAAAACAGCATTAGGTCGCCTGGGGAAAGATGGGTCCCTCCAACCCCGCAGCCCCAGCAGCTGTGAGTTGCAGTCACTGGTAGGTCTCAGGAGTTCACTCTTGGTTAACCTCCCAGCCTCTGTCTCATAACTCCTGCCTTGCGTCTACCCCGTGCTCAGTCAACCTGCCTTTGGTCTCAAGGAATTGCACACGATAAACATCACGCATGCACATGTCTGACATGTTTTACATGTGCGAATACATTATGAATAGAGCCCTAGTCTTTAAAAGGAACAATAACCAGAGGGTCATCTGTCTTGAAGAACTATTTCCTAACTTCTTCTGGTAGTAGTGCCCATGTGATGAACATGTAAATACTCATCAAAGACAACATGTACATATTTTAAAGACTTTTTTTTCTTCTCCCCAACTGTACGTATAGCTAGAACCTGCTTGCTATGGAACATTTTCTTCTGCATGGAGCTTGGTGAAGCAAGGCCATTTGTCCAGTGTTTCAATAGCCTTAAGCATGTTTGCCCTTTGTTTCACTTGAATGTTCAAACAATGTTTAAGTGATGGAGAGAAAGCTCTTTCTACTTTTGTTAATTTTATGACATGACACTGGCCAAATTATTGTGTCAATTATTCGTAAGCCACTCTTACCATTTCCCTGACGTCAAATGAAGTTTCAGACAGTGTTCTACCAAGAGTCATTCAGACAATTTTTACAAAAACTCTATCTTATCACCTATTTGTTCATTATGAACTGGATAACAATAAGTATCAGTGATCAGTGTCTATGTTCTTAAAGTTTCTTTTTAAAATTTATTTCTTGGGAAAAAAAAAACAGTTTTACCTTTGGTGGCTTGTCTGTGTGGCAATGTCTTCTTACATTGGAGCAAATGTCAGTTTCCACGTGTAATACTGTACTGTTAAATAACCAGAATCAAAAAATGAAGATCATTGTGATTTGGATTAAATTCAGAAGAACAAAACCCCTTCGAGTGATATGCTATGGAGAAAATAAACTCCTTACAGAGAAGCCAAGGAAGGAGTTTTTCAATCAAATCTCTTCTATCAAAGGACAGTGGAATATTTACCTAAAGTATCTGGGATTCGTTTTTTATCTTTCCTAATATGTGGGCTTAGTGGGGGAATTGATTATGTCATTTCTTCTGTAAAGGCGAAGATAGTTTTTATAAGCAACAAAGTAACTTGTGAATGAAAGAAGTAATTTACTAGAAATGCTTGTTGATAATTGACATTTAGGTATAACATTATATATGAATGATTGTATTTATGTATTTATTTGTCAAAATTGTACATACGGTTTCGCCAAATGTAATTGTCTGTAAAAGTGCACTCTCCGGGTTTGTAGTACTATTTAGGGTTACATGGGTTGCCAGTCAAGCTGCTAATCAGAAAACTATTTTTTGTATCAATGTTATAAAACTAAAAATGGAAAAACAGATGCTGAAGATATTATTACATTCAGTTTCTTCACCTTCCTCTTGAAGTGTAAACTGTTGATCAAAAGCACGATGGTAATGTACAGGCCCGTCTGTCACGAGGAAGACTATGGTTCCATAATGCTGAGGTTTTTAAACCACTGGGACAAATAAACAGAAGGAGAACGTATTTTTCCCTTTGCTTCTTTTCTGAAACAATTTCTTTGGTGAGACATGATTCTTAAAACTAGCTGATGCCCTGCGGTTCATCATTAACTTTCTCTACAACATCAATAACAGGGAATAATTTAAGCTACTTGGAGTTCATGCCCAAAAGCCGAGTGCATCTTAACAGTCAACTTGGAAAATATTTAATCTAGTGAATAGGCTAGGGGCTACTCCTGGATTTAGGAAAATAGGTATCTTACTTGTCCCTTAGTGGCCTCAGGGAAGTGTTTTTACTAGATTCTGTATTAAATTCTACAGGTTGAACATGCCAATAAATTCCAACCCAAGGGAACATTATATTGATAAGGTGCTTGGGGAATTAGGACATGTTAAATCTAAGGCCAAAATGTCATTCTTATGTTTCACCCACTTATACTCTTTGGAATATTGCATACTACTTTAAAAGTTTAATAGGATTGAGAAAGATCCAGTCAAACATTCTTTTTTTTTTTTTTTTTTTTAATTAAATCATAGCTGCATACATTGATATGATCGTGGGGCATCATACACTAGCTTCACAGACCGTTTGACACATTTTCATCACAATAGTTAACATAGCCTTCCTGGCATTTTCCCAGTTACCATGCCAAGACATTTACATTCCACATTTACTAAGTTTCACATATACCCTTGTAAGATGCGAGTGGGTGGAGGGAGGGGTACTGGTGGAATTACAATCAAACATTCTTTACAGTAGACAGGCTGATGGCTGTAGGCAAGAGAGTAAGAGCTATTTAAGAGACAAAAGTTCTTTTCATTATCAGTCTTGTTGTAACTAAACAGGTCCTCACTTTTTAAGGTAAATTTAACTTTGAATTTATTCCCCCTATGCCTTGGAGTCCAAAAAGGTAAAGTCTGCCAGGTGAGCTTAACTATGAGTAAATAATAAAAACATAAAAGGCACAGAGGTGTATCCCATGTAACTTTTTAAAAGGACCAACATCAAGAGTCATAGGCTAAAATATGGTCCCCACAGCAAGAACGTCAAACTCATCTGGTGAGTTGAGCTCCACCAGAAACTGGAGGCTGTGGCTATTTTAACAAGCCCTCTAGTGATTCTGATGCCCGCTGAAGTTGAGGTGCTGATCCAGAGGGGAGACTGGCTAGATACAGTCCGTGAAGCACATCCGCCCTGCTGCTCACAGCTCCGAGTAGCTTCCCAGGGAACATTGACAATAACACTGAGCCCTAACTAAGGGAAATGATGTCCAGTGGTAAAAATGCCATTCCTCTTCTTAGATGTGTCTTACAAACAGATATTGTTCTCAATTACTATATTTTGAATTCCATCCATACGGCAACCATGGAAATTTGCTGACTCTCTCGTTGTTTATTATCATATATCTTCAATGTTGCTTCTTGGCCTTAAAATATGTATTATGTGGTCCTTAACAGGAAAAGTTTGCCAAAACCCTCTCACCTAGAGAAACAGGAAACTCTGAAGAAGGTGCTACATGCAAAACCCTTCCAGTGATGAAGGAGGAATCACATCTATAAAGCACAAGGATGGAATCGTCTCTTCCCGTAGCCAGGGAAATGGCAATGCCGTCGAGATAATGACTTGCATTAAAAACCGACAGCTGCATATATTTTTTAAAATATTTCCTTTTTCTCTCTCAGAGCGATTTTTAAAAATTATAAAAGCTTGATTTTAATTGTAACAATTATCCACAGCTTAATTAATATATTGCTTAAAGATGTGTGGGTATTAGAACTAAAAGGGTGGGTTTGATATAGCTTGATTATCATAATTACAAGCATTCTATTTTCTCATTTGCTTAATTGATTGTCATAGATTTCCAGATGAATTCACACTGCTGGAAGAGAACTGAATACATTTCTAAGAGGGAAAACAAAAAGAAAGAAAGAAAGAAAACAGAAATGGGGCTATTTAGAAGAGCAATGTGTCCCAAAATATAAAGTCCAGATAAGCAGGAAAAATTGCCCTCGATAATATCTTTTTCCCTCATTGCTGGTTACAATAGACATTTTTATGAAATGAAAAAGTATTATTGATTCAACCACGTCTAATAGCACTGGCTCTTCAGCCCGGGGTACCCAGCATTCAAGAAAATTTTTCCATTTAGTTTTTCTTACAGAAGCTATTAGTTGGGTACATTATGTCAACTACTTGTTATGCCTCCTGCAATGACCTCCGCTGGAGGGCACGCGGCATGAGAGGTTATTTATTCTCTCTCTCACGTTGACTACCAAGTGTTTGCTCAGCAGTGGCTGCAGGGACACGGTGGGCTGGCCGGTGATGCGTGGGTTTGCGAGGATGACCTCGGGCAGGAGGTGAAGAGAAAGCAAGCATCCGAGTGTTTCTCCCACTGCAAAGGCTTAAATTCTCAATGTTGTTGCTTAATCCTAACAACAACTTCACAGATAGATGTGGCTGTTATCTCCAATTGATGGCTTAGGAAACTGAGGCAACAAAAAGTTTTGTAATTTACAGGGTGAATTCAGACCCTCTATTTCTAGAGGCCATCTTCTTAACCAATACAGCATGTTGCCTCTCAAAAATAAGAATATAGGTACGCCCCACTACCCACCAGTTCCTGGAATTCAGTGTGGCTGTTCAAGTTTCTTTTTTAAGACAGGATCTCACATTGCCCAGGCTAGAAAGCTGTGGCATCACGATAGCTCACTGTAGCCTCCAATTCCTGGGTTCGGGAAAGCTATCCTGCCTCAGCCACCTGAGTAGCTGAGATGACAGATGTGCACCACGCCACACTGATTTTTTTTTTTTTAATTAAATCATAGCTGTGTACATTAATGTGATCATGGGGCCACCTTACACTAGTTTCGTAGACTGTTTGACACATTTTCATCACTCTGGTTAACATAGCCTTCCTGGCGTTTTCTCAGTTATTGTGCTAAGACATTTACATTCCACATTTACTAAGTTTCACATATACCCTTTTGTTGTAGAGATGGGGCCTTGCTATACTGCTCAGGCTGGTCTCAAACTCCTGGGTTCAAGAAATCCTCCCACCTCACCTGCCAAAGTGTTAGGATTATAAGAATGAGCCACTATGCCTAGCCAGCTATTTTAATTTGTTTTTCAGATTAGACCTTTTACCCCTTTTTAAAAGGAAGTTATAATTTATATACTTCAAAATTCACCCTTTTTAAGTGTACAGTTCTATGGGCTTTGACAAATGCAGACGTTCAGGTAACCATGACTGTAATCAACATTTCTATTAATCCCCCCAATTTTCTCTTATTCCTTTATAATGAACCCCTACCCCAAACTGGGCCATTCACTGATGTTTCTAAACTTCTGCTTTATATGAGATTTGCATGTTACATCACAGTCATCATATATAATGTTTAATGTATAAAAAAGATTCTTTGGATAACCCATTATAACACCTACTATCCCGAAAAGGAGAAAATTTAAAAGGAAGAGAATAACAAAGAAGAAAAAAATGAATCTTAAGAAAATAGTTAAGCAACACATCAGTACAGATGAAAGATTTGGGAATTTTAAAATAAACTACCATTGATTTGATACCATCCCTGCCTAATGAATATTAATAAGATGGTGCCAGTCAAAAATCTATAACCACACTCAAAGTTTAGACCAGTTCAGTAGGCTAAAGTAGTAACTTTAATAGAGCTTCTATCCTTCAGAGCTCACACGCACATTTCTAGAGAGAATGATCTATAAGTTCAATTATGCCTCTTACCTCTTAGAAGCAAAGGATCCTCTGGAGAGGTGTCCAGAACCAGCTATCTCATTAAAAAGGCAAGCCCTCTCTGCGCTCCAGGGTTTGTCCCCATATTTGCCTCCAACCTCTTTTAGAAGAGCTTTACTTCTGTCTGCCTGTGCTTCCTTACTACTGGTTTCTTTGGCATAAGCTAGTTCATCCTTCCTTCAGGAAAATATAACTCACAACTACAAGCTTCTCTTTAAACTCTATCAATAGAGAAGCATACTAACTTTGAAAGTATGCCGTTGGAAACAGTGCGCCCCTCAGTCCTAGAGGGAGTCCCCACCATGGGGACCACCAGCAGAAAGGGTCAGATGAGGGACACGAAGACTCCACAGCAATGTGCCTCAGATTGTCACGTGCCTAGTAATTATATGGGAATCTTATTAAAGTGCCGATTAGTAGCACTGGGGACAACCCATAGTTCCGATTACCTTGTGAGCTCCCAGGCAATGCTGGTGCTTCTGGTGCACAGACTGCTCTCGCAATAGCAAGGCTTTAGAACTCAGAGCTAGATTCCAGACACGATTGCTAGTCTTCATTAAGCATCTCCTTGGGGCCAATACCAGAAGCTTTTGCCTTTATTGCCTAAATTGCCTCTTAAATATGCATAAAAATTAATTGGAAGGGATCAAGGATGAAGGTGAGGTGTGAGTCTCCAGTACAACTTTAGGCTAGAAACTCCTTCTCTTTATTTCTTGCCTATAGCGCTCTAAGACCTTATTGGAAAAGGCTGAGGGACTTCAGGGAGCAATACACGGAGGAACACCAGGAAGCAAAATATCGCACTGTTATTTTGTTGATTCAAGGCCCAGTTACCCAACAGAGGATTCTCTCATGACTCAGCTGCCAGTCAAAGGTGGGCCTGGTGGCTTTATCTTGTCACCAGCCACCACTTACCGAGCCAGTGGGTCGACACAGCAGTAGCACACAGAGAAGATAGGAAGGAGGAGAGTGTCGGGCCAGGTCACAGGGCTCCCGGTGCTACTGCGTGGAGCCAACAAGGGTGCACAAGTATTAATAGTAACCCCACACAAGCAAAATGTGGCCAAATGGTTATCATAGACCATTCAGATCAATAATCTGACCTGGGAGGACCAATTATTAGGGTGGGACAAAGGAAGCTTGGGGGAGGAGCATTGATCAGAAACTACGTGGTCCTTTCCAATAAAGGAATCCAGCATTTATTACTGTCATTGTCTGGGGGGTGAGGAATCCATAAGTCAGAGAAATTAAATGACATTTCTGTTGTAAAAAATCAATAACTGAAAGATAGTATCTAAACCTCAGGTCATTTGACTAGAATTCAATATTTTTTTTTTTCATTATCTCATACTGTTCTCAATTCCATTTGCAATTCTGGAAGCAAGATAGAAAAAAACCCTCCTTGGTTTCAAAGGCTAGAATTAGCAATACAGCCAAGGTCACATGTGCAGTCAGTGTTTAGAAGTAACGGATAAGTTTGGAAAGTCAGCATTTTAAAAAAGAGAGAAATCTGAAGTCTAGATCTGCAGCCTAAATCATAAAATAAAAATAAAAATAAAGTTACTTATTATTTTTCTGCCTCCAAAATCGAATGCTACCTGCCAAAGTAAGCTCACTGAGGATTCCTGAATGGGGAAACAGAGCCTGCAGTTCTACTTGGATAACAGCGCACCCCAGTTACTTTGGGAGCAGCCCTTCTACTACCACACACTAAGCTTGCCTGGTGATAGCCCAATGCCGCAAATATTGGTCTTTGGCATCCAGAAGAAGCATTATGTTCTGGTAACATAGGGATCATTAGCATTTTCAAACCATTCCATTGACATTAGCTTCCCTTTTAGAGGCCTAGCTGAGTTTATTTCTCAGAGACAAAGAAAAATCAAATGCTATATTTGAGCAAGAACATTTTTGTGGCCCAGGCAGCTACCTGCCACATTTTTCTGTTTATTTCATTCTAGTCCCAGGAGAACAGACCATGGAAAAAAGTCCTGCTTGCAGTACCCAGTGTACCCTTTTTGCTGGCAAGGTCTCATTTATTTTATTTTTAAAAATAAACTCATGATAGGAAGGGCTATTTTTCTAAAGCTTAGGAAATAAGAGACAGGAGAAGACACTCTCTTGCAAGTTCAGAAAGGATAAAGTGATCCAAATACACTGACAGACTCATTAGCTAATTAGCAGCCCGCTACCCACATCGACTATCAGTCAGCTAAAAAAGATGCAAATTTCCTTCATCCAGTTCCCATCTCCCTTTATGTTCTCCACCTTGGGGGGCACATGCAACCAAAGTTTTGTGTAGCTTCACAAAAACAAGCCAGACGCTATCTTTCCTTTTGCCTGAATAAGCTACAGGTTCAAAGACTCACTTCCCACACAGAGCTTTGGGGTGACCTGGGTCCATAAACCAAAGGGAGTTTTTCTTTTGTTGAAAGGAATGGAAGAGAATAAGTTTAGAAGTGAAAGGGGCCTTTGAGGTCATCTACTCCAGTGATCCTCAAATACCTTCTATTTGCCCATGCCAATGACCACAAAAAACTCACCATTTGGAGCTTTTAAATATACGGATTGGCCCGACTCAGTCCTGGGGATTCTAACAACAGGACAACAATGTTCATAGTTTATGCTCCTGCTCAGTCAGGCTTGAAAAGCAATAAAATTGCCCAATTTTCTCATTTTACAAATGAAAAAGCAGAGACCCCGATAGGATGACGCTCAATTAGTTACTTTCAGAGGCAGGATCAAAATCCGCTGGCTTTAGCTCTCCCTCTTTGTCACATTGCCTTCCTAAACTGTAACGACATGCTCAGTGCTTTAGGAGCAAGTTGAGTTTACAAACAACACACCGAGGAGCTGGAGGTATCCTCATTTTGAGAGCAAAGCAGGGTTTTCCTAAACAAAGGAAATGCTGGAAACTAATGACTTAGAGGTAGAATTCTAGTTAAAATGTCGTCTACTTTCTGCCCTTCCATGTTACTGCAGCACAGTCTCACCCACGTGAAATAAAGAATGGGGTAGGAGACATGTACTCTTTTACTTAGTAAATATTAATAAATGAGTCTAGCTGATGAACCAAAGAGAGAAAGTCTATACAATAAGAGACCTAACAGTCTAGTGGAGATTAAGGATAATTAAATAGGCAATTTGCAATTTAGCATGGTAAGTGTTATGACCAATGGGTTACAGGGAGTAACCAAACTTTTAAGCATAGAATTACACACAGAATCACAAAGAAATAACTTTGACCACCAAGAATTTCGTATGGATTCAAAATGGTGAAAGAAATGAATATATACATAAGTACATGTAATCTTATAATTTCAAAACTATCAATGGCTGTGGTACAATAAAGAAGTTAAATACTTTCCCCCCCCCCAAAAAAAAATTATAATACTGGATAAATTCTCATAAACAACTATTTCAGGGCTCTGGAAACTGGCTAAAGGCAAACAACAAATTGAGGAATGTTTATTCATAAAAAGCTGCTAGACCCCATGTAAGAACAGTGTGAGTCTGCGGCTTTATTGCCTGGGGTAGTTCACATTCCCTTTTCCATTTTCCTCAGCTCAGTCAGGGTAGTAAGTTTGTCAGGGGGAGGCCATTTATGAAAAGCAAGTGCCCTATTCCTGGTGGGGGCTGACATGATTTGCAGCAGAAAATGGAAAGCCAGGCCCCACTATGCTGTCAGTGAAAAGTAACAGCACTGGTAATCAGCAGCTCTGCTGATGCAAAGTCAGCATCACTGCTGGCCTGAAGTTACAGAACCAGCTGGGGAGAATCTCATGGCCGGAGGATAACACACAACTTGAACAGGGAGTTCTCTGAAATGAGAGGGCCATGGAGGAGCAACATAAACTTTCCACACATCTCTGGGTGACTCACAGAATAGATGCACTCACATGATAGATTAGAAAGGGAAGAAAAGCTGAGACTGACTTAACAACCACTTGAAATTTGAACATACTCCCCCACCTACACACAGATGGAACAGTAGAGAGGAAAAAATTACAATCTCAAAGTATACGTGTATAATCTCTGAAAAATCATTAGCTAGCTAATAAGCTATGCAGATACAGATGTGACCTCTAAGAATCCTGAGTGAAAAAATAAAGAACAATGAACTGAGCAGAACAGCCGCAGCCACAGCCACACATCACAAGAAATAAAGATTCTATGTGAAGTACTAAATCATCTAGTGAAACAAAAACTGGCAGGGAAAAATAATCATATCCAGAGTTGCTATAAAACATTGCCTATTATGCCCAGTGTTCAGGAAAAAACAAACATATGACATGAAAACAAAACAGCCAAATATTACCTACAATCAGGGAATAAAACAATCAATAGAAAGTGATCCTGAGTTGAACCAGGTGTTGGATTTAGCAGAAAGCTTCAAGACGGCATTTATAAATATATACAATTAACTAAAGAAACTGTATTTAAAGAATTCAAGGAAAATATGACAGCAATTATTTCTGATTAGGAAAACTCAATAAAGAAATTAAAACTATAAAATAGAAACTCTAGAGTTGAAAAATTTGAGAATAAAACTTAACAGTAGGTTTGAGATGGCAAAAGAAACAGAGAACACTAACATAGTTTAATAGAAATTATCCAATCTGAAGAACAGAGAAAGATTGAAGAAAAACATCCTTCAGAAACCTGTGGGAAAAACACACTAGCATGTATGTAATGGGAGTCCCAAAAAGAGAGGACAGAAAGAATAAGAAAAGAAAAATAGTTTTTAAAATAATGACTAAACTTTCCCATATTTGATGAAGAAAAATCAATCTACAGGTCCAAGAATCTTAGAGAAAATACCCAAGTATAATGTACATTAAGACGTCTCATATTAAACAGCTGAAAGACAAAGACACATAGAAAAACCTTAGCAGGAGGAAGAAAAAACGAACTCATCACATACCAGGAGCAACGGTGTTGATAATGGCTGACTTCTTGTCTGGAACAATCAAGACTAGAAGGCAGTGGGATGACTATCAGTATATTATTGTATATCCAGCAAAACTATCCTTTGAAAATGAAGGTAAAAGAAAAATATTCCTGGATAAACAAAAACTGAGATCTGTTGCTAGTAGTCCCACCTCACTAGAAATAATAAAGTCCTCTGGATTATAGGATAAGGGATTTTATAGAAAGAAATGAAAACTACTAACAGCCTATACAAATACTTTTTCTTCTCTTTATGACTTTAAAAGATACAAGCTTGTACAGAGTAATAATTATAGCAAAAAAATATTGGGTTTACTACATATATTGAATTAATACATGAGATAATAAAAACACAAAATAGCTGGAGAGAAAATTAAGCTATATTAAAGCAACATTGTTATAGATTACCAGAACAATCAGTGTTAACCTGTGATAAATTAAAACACTTGTTGTAATATCTAAATCAACCGTGAAGATAACATAAATACTTTTAAATATCAACAAAAGGATTGAAATAATATACCAAATTTCCTTACTTAACACAAAGGAAAGCACTGAAGGAGAAAAACAACATAAAGGATATGAGGCACTTTAAAAAAATCAAATTAGCATATGTAAATCCAATATTATCAATAATTACATTAAACATGTTTGGTCTATATAAGTATCAGAGACAATACATCTCACATGAGAAGAAATAACAATTATCAATATATATGAACCTAAAAATAAAGCTCCTAAATATATAAAGCAAATACCAACAGAAATTGAAAGAACGTTAACAATTATAGTTGGAAATCCCCCCACTTCCTATAATAGGATAATGCAGACCACAGAGCATGGACAGCTGGAAAAACATTCTCAACTAAGTTGACCCAACGAGGATTATAGGAACAGCCCTCCCCGAAGCAGTAAGTAGACATTCTTTTCAAGTGTACATGGAAGAATTTCCAGGATAGAATGTATGCATGGCAAAACAAACAAAAAACTCAATAAATTAAAATAAATAAAATTATTCAGAGTATGTCTGCCAAGCACAGTGCAAATGAATTGGAAACCAGAAATCAAAACAATATTGGGAAATCCTTAAATAACTGAAATTTAAGCAACGATTTTCAAAAATAATGTGAGACAATAAAAAAATTACAAGGCAACTCAAAATATTTTGGACTGAATAAAAAGGCTACATAAAAATATATAGAGGCAGCACCCTCAAAGCAGTAGGGCACTGGCCCCATATGCCAGAGGTGGCGGGTCAAACCCAGCCCTGGCCAAAACTGCAAAAAAAAAAAAAAAAAAAATATATATATATATATATATAGTCTCATAAATCAGTCTTTAACCTTATAAATTCCAACTATGGAATCTGTACTCCCACATTAGCAGAATTTTAAAAATATATATAAACATATATTTAGGATGCAACTAACACAGGAATATTACGGTCACTCCTGAATGACCGAATGTATGTAGCCTAAAAAGGCCTATGCTAGAAAAAGATTGTCTAAAAGTAATAATTAGAAGAATGACTCCATAAGAAACTAAAAAACAGTGGCCTGGCACAGTGGTTATTCAGGAGGATTACTTGAACCCACGAGTTTGAGGTTGCTGTGAGCTATGATGATGCCACGGCATTCTACCCAGGGCTACAGAGTGAGACTCACTCAAAAAAATAAAATAAAATAAATAAAAGAAAAGAAAAGAAACTAAAAAACCCAAAACAAAAGGAACATAAAAATTAAACCAAAGGCATGGAGGAGAAAGGAAATAACACAGAACAGAATGGACAATAAAATAGGGAAAATAAAAACAGTAAAGAAAAATCAAGGAAAACAAAACTTGATCTTTTTGTAAAGATCAACAAAATCAACACACTTTTATTTAGACTGACAAAAAAAAAAGAGAGTGAGAAGGTACAAGTGCACAAGTTATAAAATCAAGGACCTAGGAAGGAAAATCACAGCCAAAATCCAAAGAAAATAAGGAAGTCAAACGACATCAAAGTGCTATTTAATAATTAGCTGGGTGGAGTCCCAAATCATAATGATGGAAACTATGGGAAACCAAACTGAAAGGCCGAGGAAGGTGCTCCTCTTCTTCAATTGATATTTTTCCATTTTAAGTGGACAGATGATTCCCTCTAACCTGGCTTAAGAAGAAAGAGAATTTGTTGGGTTGTGTGGGGGACATGGCTTCAGGGATATGCTATCGTTAGCTCAGTGTCACAGGACCAGGCATCTTTCCATCTGTATTTAACACATCCCTGCACACTGGCTCTTCCTCAGGCAGGCTGTCCCCTTGTGATTGGAAAACGTCTGCCAGAAGTTCCAACATCGCATCTTCCCAGCTCACGTCCAGTGGAAAAAACATTTGCCTAATGGCCCAGAAAAATTCTCATTAGTTTGCAATTTCTACAGCAAGCACTGTGGCCAGGCCAATGCAATGCTCTGATTGCCCAAGGCTGAGTCATCTGCTCCATGCACACCCCAAAAACAGGAACTGAGGGTAGAGCAGGGGGTCCTTTCCCAAAGATATGCTGGGTAACTATTTCCAGAAGAAACAACAGGCACTAGAAGATAAAACAACAGAGGGCGCTACAGCTTTATTGATATATGCTAACAAATATCAATTTGCTTTATGTAAAACATAACTAAAAAATATCCATCAGCTCTGGGGTGGGGCAGAAAGAGAGAGAAGGAGAGCCAGTGATAAAAGGTACATTTACATATCAAATGAAAGGAGAGAAAATAGAAAAAATTTTTTTAATTTAAGTTTTGTCAATGTACCTTTTACATGTTCCCAAGTCCTATTGCTTAACCAGCCAAGCTGCCAGAGCTCAGACGCTGTGTGGCAGGAAGAGAAAAAGAAGAAGAAGATAGAAGCTGAAAAAGAGAAGTAAAAGAAATGGAAGGCTGGTCCTAATCATACCAACCACAGTGAAGAGAACGAACAAAGTCCAGGAAAAATTCACGACAACCACCAGATGGTGGCCAGGTCCACCTGGAAGTAGCAGGCCCTGGGAGTGGGCAACCAAGCCAGCTGCAGGGAAGGCACAGAGCAGGGTGGCAGAGCCTCCTCTCCTGAATGACCGAATATTGGTCTTCAATATTCAAGCCAGGAGGAAGGAATAAAGAATGAAAGAGGCATTCTCCTGAACTGATCTTTCAGTATGCAGTGATTCTGCCTACTTTGCAAGGGAGCCAGCCATCATGTGAGTATTCTCCTGCCTTGGAGAGAAACAAGGAGAATGTGGAGTTTTCCCCCTAAGTGTCTACAAATTTAGAGATGATTTTTAAAGCTATGCATGTGAATACAGTTCTTAGGATGCAAAGTGCAGAGGGAAAAGGAATGGAAGGTGACAGAGATGGGCTAGTGTAGATCCCGGTGGAGCTCCAACCTTTACGGAAAGGGAATGCGAACGTTTCCTCCTCAGGTTTTCTTGTCTTGTCTTTGCAGTCTTTGAAAATTAGTAGCAGGCTGGACACAGTTTTGTCCTCTTCATTCTTGATTAGCCAACCACAGGGAACTTGAGGTTCCCCTGGAATTGCACAGAGATTTGGCAAGTGGGTGAACCACCTTCTGTGTTGAAGACTGACACTGCAGTAGCCCACCCAGTGAGTGCAGAATACTAGTTACATGGTCTTGGTTTCAGAGGAAATATTTTCTTTTTCAAAATCTAATTGACCATTATAAATCTCTTAATAAAGTAAAACTTTTAGAAAGTTGCTAATTAAATGTTTGTCAGAATCCTTTAAGTAGATTTCCAATTTAGCAGGCATTGTGAGAAAGCAGCTGGGTGGAAGGACACAGGGGCTCTCCGAAGATAAAGGTGCTCTCCCTCCTACAGCGTTGGTGTCTAAGGACTCAGCCCTAAAAGAGAGGGGGCCGCCAGGCCTGAGGCATCTGAGCTGCTACATCTTCCGAGGGGATTCCACGTCTGCCAAGGGTGAACATCACGGGAACGGAAACTGATTGCTTTCAAATCTGTACTCAATTACATGTAGACAGATTGTACAGACCTTTGGGAAGCTTTTGTTTGAAATCCTGGGGCAGGCTGGGCGCCCGTTGCTCAGTGATTAGGGCTCTGGCCACATGCTCTGGGGCTAGTGGGTTTGAACCCGTCCCCAGCCTGAGCCTGCTAAAAAAAAAAAAAAAAAAGAAAGAAAGAAAGAAAGAAAGAAATCCTGGGGCAAATTATATTGAGGATAGGAAGGCATCAGAAAAAAAAAAAAAAAAATCCTTAAAACATATGATCATCCACATCCATCGCTGGAGTTCCCATTAAAATCCTGTAGAAGGGGCTATTATTACCTCTCCTTTACAGAAAACCAAGGCACAGGAAAACTAAGTAGCTTGTCCAAGGCCACAGGTATGGTTAAGGATGAAGTGAGGGTTAGAACTCAGGTTGTTTTGGACTCAAAATCAAAGCCTAAAGCCACTGTGCTAATCAAGCCTGAACTTGGCATAGGTGAAGGGGCTCATAGCAAGCATAGCATCAGCAAGGCTGGGGACAGCAGATACCTGTCCATACCAGGAAGGATCTCTTGACTGGGTACAGAACTTGAACTCCTCAGAGCTGCTTGCCTGAGCAAGACAGGCCGTTGGGGAGGGCATTCAGTGGGGTGAGGTGACAGGGAGAGAGGAAAGAAGAACGGGACGTGTTTCACACACAACTCCGGAAATTCAGACCTACATCATGCTTCTAAGATTCGTTTTCCCCTCATTGAGCACAATTAAAGAGGAGAAAATGAATTCTGCCCATGGGAAAAGGGCACACTGTAATGAAAAACAACTTTCAAGACACTTCAGCATATAACATCTTTGAGCTACATCACGGACAATGGTTTACAAGTTTATTTTCAATTTGCGGTTATGCTGAGCAGACATTTTGCACCTTGCGGCAGTAATTCAGGCGGCCTGCTACAGCATCATTGCGGCGTGTCCATCTGTACAGGAGTGTCCTGTCACAGACGATCAGGTGCAGATTTATCCAGACAAATCGTCCACAAAATAGCCAGCCAAGAGAGCTTTCAAAATTATTGTCCTCACCATTTTTGCTAAGTATACAATCCTAAAGAAAGCAGATTTCTTAGCAAACGCTTTCTTTCCCCACTGAAGAAAAGACTACTTTGAACAGTGCAAAGAAATCATGGGCTTCAAGCCTGCATTTGAATCCCAGCCCTGGCATTTGCTAATAGGCAACCTTGGGCAAGTTACGTAAACCATCTAAACTGGAGTTCTTCACTTATAACACAGGAAGAAAACCTCCCTTCATAAAATGGGGCTGTGGGGGAATTAAAGGCAATCATCGCCATTGTCTTCTCAAGTTCCACAAAAGGAGAGGATATTTTTGGTTCCTTATTATGTGCCCAGCACTTAGCATAGTATTGGCACATAATAGGTGCTTACTAAGTAAGGAGCTGAATGAATAAATGTGTGAATAACACACTCTCTGGAAACTGACAGTTAGGGATATATCAGAGCTAGTTTCTTCCTAATTATTTCTTCCATAGAAAAATAACTAGCTCTCTCTCAGCCTCTGTCCTTTCGGGATGATTGCAGCCCATGACTACTGCATGTCTGTAATCCTAGGAATTTCTTCAACTACTTGTTTTGGTTTGAGTGTTTTGTTTCCCACTTCCTGTGCTTTCTGCTTTCTTAGCTTATTCCCTTGCCTCCTCATCTTCACTGAGCTTCCTAAAACAAATTAAAGCTATATTCTTCAGTAGTTCCATGTCTAAACATGTCTTTATTCTAGCCTACTATTGATCCGCAATTGGATCATAATTACTTACAATTACATAAGTAAAAGAGTTCTAGTCTGAAACTTTTTCCCTTTTTAATTTTAAAAGCAATTTTCCATTGTTTTCTATAATCCAGTGTTATTGCTTATTATATAAAATTTTGAAAATGTGGGAAAGTATGAGAAAGAAGATTAAAAGCATCAGCAAGTGTACTACTCAGAATCAACCCTATTAGCATTGTACTATGTGTGGATATTCTTCCAGGACTCACAGCATGCACATAGAAACACGTTGCATACATCGTTACATATCATGACTTGTGTGATTTTGTATCATGATATTCTCATATCACATATAATTGAGTTACTTTTAAGAGCTTTTCAACCTAAAGGATCAGTGATTCTATGACTTCCTGTTAAGGAAAGATTGTGACATATAGATGGTTTCAGTGAAACTAGGAGACGGTCTAGGGTTTGGTTTCATTCATTGATACAAGCATGAAATAGAACTGCAGCAAAAGAAGGTAAGATTAACTACATGTCAAGTCCTTTTCATTTAGGGATACAGAAGGCTCTCAGAGAGTATAAGAGAATCAAAGACATATTACAGGTGAGGCCAAATAAATCACCAGAGTATAACCTACAGTCAGGAAAAGCAGGGCAGTTTGGAGAGAAGGGCTCATCTGCCCCCAGGAGAAGGACATTGTGTACAGCCTTCAAGATGAAAAGGAGGCACATTGTAAGCATAGTATTCAAGGACCTACGAGGGGATAGGCACCCAGTGCCTGTTTCAAAGGCCGACAATGATATATGGCAAGGAGTAACAGAAACACCTGTGACTGCTCACGGGTCTGTCGTGCTGTGAGAGCACACAGCCTAGGGAGGCTTCAGAAAGACATGAGCAGAGGAAGGTAAAGGAAAATAGAACAAGCAGCTAGGGACAGAAAAGGGCATGCAGAGATGATGGCTCCAGGGGAGGACAGAACCAGGAAGTGCTTACACAGCAAAGGGACCTTCGTGGTGCCAAGTTCCAGGTGATGACAGTGGCACGGACTCATCGTCTCACCTTTGCTGTTTCAATAACAATGAAAGTCTATGCTGAGTCACAAAGTTGTGGCAGCAGTGAAAATTAGAAATAGTTATCAACAGTCTGACACCCTGAAAGGAATTTCTACTGGACAGATCCCAGATGAGGCCAAGTAATTGGAAGAGAAATGATTTGCCATGTGAAAGAGAACAGCAAGTCTATACAGAGGGAAGAGGGGAGGAGGGGAGGAGGGGAGGAGGGAGGAGGGAGGTGGGAGAGAGACTCCTCTGCCTCATCTCTATCTAAATGTAATTCAGAAAATGAACACACATTTAGGTTTCTAGAGACACTAGAGTTTACTTTTTTCATTTTTTATTAATTTTTATATTATTATTATTACTATTATTATTATTATTTGAGACAGAGTCTCACTATGTGCCCTGGGTAGAGTGCTATGCTGTCACAGCTCACAGCAACTTCAAATTCTTGGGCTTAAGCCATTCTCTTGCCTCAGCCTCCCAAGTAGCTGGGACTATAGGCGCCCACCACAACATCTGGCTATTTTTTGGTTGTAGTTGTCATTGTTGTTTAGCACTCCCGGGCTGGGTTCAAACCTGCCAGCCCCATGTATGTGGCCTGCACCCTACTCACTGAGCTATGGGTGCTGAGCCTTTTTTTTTTTTTTATTAATTTTTAATTGAAATTATAACTGTATACATGTATGAGGTACAATGTGATGATTTCATATACATTGTGGAATGCTTAAATCAAACTGATTAGCATAGCCATCATCTCACTAACTTGTGTTTGGGGGGTAAGACATTTAAAAATTACTCTTATTTTGAAATATACCCTTGCATTGTGCACATTTAGGTGAGGTCCCACCACATGCCCCCCCTCCCACCAATCACCTTCCTCCCTCCCCTTCCCTGTCTCTCCTCACCCCTCCCCCTTGCTAGACTATATTTCTGTTTTATCGTTCATATGTGTGGGTGTTAATATATTGGTTTCATAATGGTTTAAGTACATTAGATCCATTCTTGAGATAGGTAGAACATTCACCAAGTCCAGATATCAGCATTGAAGGGGGGGTCATTACTCTCCCCACCACAGCCATTAAACAGGGTTTATCAGTAAAAGGAAAGATTTTGAATCCTGAGTACGGCATATCCCAGAAACATTCCCTGTTTATCAGACACACAGCTCCTCTCACTGGGAAGCAGGAGATTGATTGCTACGACACGATCACCATCTACTCATGGATTTGTTTTGTTTTGTTTTTAATGAATCAGCAATACATTCTCATAGTTGAAAAATAAGATATAACTATTCTATCTGGCATATTCTTGTGTCTACGTACTATGGCAGGCATCCTCAAACTTTTTAAACAGGGGGCCAGTTCACTGTCCCTCAGACCGTTGGAGGGCTGGACTATAGTTTAAAAAAAAAAACTATGAACAAATTCCTATGCACACTGCACATATCTTATTTTGAAGTAAAAAAA
>CAUYPK010127646.1:0-17251 GCA_963574355.1 Loris lydekkerianus
AAGATGGAGACTTTACCTCTTTCATGTTTACATGGATGGAGCTGGAACATATTCTTCTTAGCAAAGTATCCCAGGAATGGAAGAAAAAGTATCCAATGTACTCAGCCCTACTATGAAGCTAAATTACAGCTTTCACATGAAGGCTATAACCTAACTATACCACAAGACTATGGGGAAAGGGCCAAGGAAGGAGAAGGCAGGGGGGAGGTTTGGGTAGAGAGAGGGTAATGGGTGGGGCCACATCTATGGTGCATCTTAGAATGGGTACAGGTGATTGCACTAATGTACACAGCTGTGATTTAACAATAAAAAAAAATTAAATTAAAAAAAAAAGCAAGGCCCAATGAGGATGTTAGAAATGTGCTTTTTTTCACATTGCATTAGAGCCTATTAAAAAATCAAAAACTTTTTTCTTTCATGTTTTTAATGTATCTGGCTAAATCTTCAGATAACCCTGAATGCAACAGTAATAAAATAAAAATCAACAAAATGATTTATATTTCATTGAGATAGGGAGGCTCATTCTAATTTTAAAATAATTACCGCATATACTTGAGTATAAGCCAAGTTTTTTCAGCACAAAATTTGTGCCAAGTTCGGGGTTTTTGGCACAAATTTTGTGCCGGAAAAAACTCGGCTTATACTCGAGTATATACGGTATATGCTGCTAGTAATAGCATACACTACAACTAAAACAATACTATTGTACCCTTTGCATTCTCAAACATAACAGTTTAAGAAGAAGTAAATTTTAAATATTAATGTCAAGTAGCGTTTAAGATCTCTGTGGGATTCATGTTTTTTCTAATGGCCACCACTATTATGTAAATCAACGAAACAATAACTTTCTAAGCAGATTTTGAACACAATTTAAGCATAATATGCCAAAACCACATTAAATTTAAAAAAAAAGGAGAGTAGGTAATAATTCACCTACAGAAGTTCTGATTAAACACATGCCTTAATTATTCCTCTCCTGAAATCATAACCAGCTAAGTGGACAGTTAACAATACGTGAACAATGGGAAACAACTTAATTAAAATGTCTGAAAAAAGAAAATGATAATTTTGTAACAATAGGCTCTGAGAATAACAAGCATTCTAATATGATCTTTTCCTATCTTCCATTCTCCAGTTCCAAGTTCCCCTATAAAATAAGCAGTCTTAACACCACTATAGATACCCAATAACAAGTGCTAGTGAGGATGTGGAAAAATTAGAATCCTTATGTATTGCTGGTAGGCATGAAAATGGCACAGCCATCTTTGAAAACAGGTTGAAAGTTCCTCAAAAATTTAAACAAAGAACTACCATATGACCTAGAAGTTACACACTAGGTATAAACCCAAGAGAACTGAACACATGTCCATATAAAAGCTTTTGCACAAACATTAATAATAGCACTATTCATAATAGCCAAAATATAGAAACAACCTAAATATTGGTGAATACATAAACAAATGGAAGTGGTATATCCATACAGTAAAATATTGTATGTCAGTGAAAAAATAATAAATTACTGCTATGTACTAAAACATGGGTAAACATTATGCAAAGGGGGAAAAGGCTAGTCACAAAAGACCATTTACATTAAATGTCCAGAATAAGCAAATCCATAAGGACAGAAAATAGATTAGCTACTTGCTAGAGTTTGGAGAGAAAGAATAATAGGGAGTGAGTGACTACCAATGAGCTCTTTTTAGAATGATAACAATGTTCTAAAACTGAATATTGGGGATGGTTGGACATTTCTGTTAATACACTAAAAACCACTAAATTGTATGCTGAAAGTTTTATTTTAAAAGCTGTTATTGGCTTGGCGCCTGTAGCTCAAGTGGCTAAGGCACCAGCCGCATACACCAGAGCTGGTAGGTTGGAATCCAGCCCAGGCCTGACAAACAACAATGACAACTACAACCAAAAAATAGTCGGGCATTATGGTGGGCACCTGTAGTCCCAGCTACTTGGGAGGCTGAGGCAGGAGAATCACTTAAGCCCAGGAGTTGGAGATTGTTATGAGCTGTGATGCCACGGCACTCTACCCTGGGCAACAGCTTGAAAAATAAAATAAAATAAAAATAAAAAGCTATTATTTTATTTAAAAAGTTATCACCAATGTAAAAATTGTTCTCACATTTTCTGACCTTCATTTCTTTGATCATACCTTACCTTTACCTGGAATGCATTCCCTTTCATTTCTAACTATTGAAATCAGACCCATTCTCTGAGAGTTCATTCTAATGTCACTTTCCCACTCCTCCCACAAAAACTTTTCTGATCCTCCCAGAGTCGCTTTTTTCTTTTTCCTTTCAACATCAAAAACACTCTGTTCCTTAATATGGTGTCACTTTATGTACGTTAACTCTATCAGTTCTTTGTGAATATCCATACAAAATAGTAAGATCTTGAGGGCTGGGGACACATTTTTTTTGTGCATCTAGCATCCCTACTCCCACTTCCTTGTCAAAATACTTTTTTAACCAATGTATTGGAATTTTCTGACACAAACACATTTCTAATTTCATAATAAAAGATAAAGGAAAAACAGACTTTTCTCAAAGATTTACTAAGGCTCTATTATACACTTAATCCTATGCTAGGCACAGTAAAGAACAGAGAAGTACAGCATTCTCTACTTAGAGGACAAGTTACAGACTGAATGGTGGACTATAGAACAAAAGGCATTTGTAGAAATTGTTTAACACTATGATCTACGTCTCTCAAAACATAAATCTGGAGGATGACATCAGCGACACGGCTGACAAGAGGTACCTGTTGCTCACTCCCCCACAAAAAAAGATGAAAGCAATGAATAAACAGCTATATTTCAACTAAAGCACCAAAGAAAGAATGTGAAAGCACAGCAGGGGAAAGGCAGGGTGCAGTGGCTCACACCTATAATCCTAGCACTCTGAGAGGCTGAGGCAGATGGATCGCTGAGCTCATAGGTTTGAGACCAGCCTGACCAAGAGTGAGACCTCATCTCTAAAAATAGCTGGCATTGTGGCAGGCACCTGTAGTCCCAGCTACTTGTAAGGCTGAGACAAGAGGATCACTTGAGCCCAAAAGTTTGAGACTATTGTGAGCTATGACGCCATGGCACTCTACCGGGGTGGGGGGGTGGGGGGAGGAGTGAGACTGTCTCAAAAAAAAAAAAAAAAAAAAAAACTGCAGCAGGGACTTCTGGAGACCATGAGAAACATGGAGATTCAGGATGGCTACATAGAAAAAGGAGTGTTTCCCTGCCACTACCACCATGTCTCCCCATTTGGGATCAGGGTGGACTCAGGAAGGACTTCCCTATGCAGGGGAAAGATAAGCAGATTGCCACCAGCAGTACCCCATTAATGCCACAGACACCTGCAGTTCTCACTGGTAGAATCCTGTAGCTCTCACAGAGCCGCATTGGAGGAGCTGGCAGAGTTGACATAGCTACAGTGCCCTAGAGAAGAATCCTACATTGGATCCCCTTCTCCCCTATGACCCAAACTGCTGCTACAAGCGGTCCCTTAGAGCCATAGCCACCGCTAGAGTGTATCTTGCTCCAAGAGCCAAGAGCCACTTGATCTACCCAAATTTGAAGTTCCACTGCCATTTTACCACACTCATATTCACAATTTCCAAGCTAAGATGCTACAGCTCTATGACCTTGAAAGCAAGATGATCTATCTTCCTCATTCCAAGGGCTGCAAACCCTAACTGTGGCCACTGAAAGCCCGTGTCCAAAGGAACAACCATGGCACTGGTGCTTTTCCCACAGGGGAATGGTTCCCAAATACAACTGACCAGTCATTCACTTTCCTTGTGTGCAAACCACCATCACACCCCATCCCCAGAGGAAAGGCACCCAAGCTAACTGCAGACTAACCAGCCCCATGCTTTCCCAGAGCATAGACCATTCTAAAACCTCACCCCCAGGAAAGAAGTGTCTGAGCCAAGCTTCAGACCAAGCAGCCCCATGCTTCCTCTGAGTGGGGATCAGTTTCGTACACTGCCCCCAGAGAAGCAGTACCCAAGCAAAGTCACAGGCCAACCAGACCCATACCATCCCTGGAGAGAAAACCAGCTTATTGCCCTAGGGGAGCAGTGCCCAAGCCAAGCTGCTGGTAGATGAGCTCCATTCTTCCTTGGAGGAGAGACCTGGAGCAGAGCCAGATGGAGCCCTGTCCCCAGAGAAGCTCTGTCTCCCAGAGGAAGAGAGCCTGATGTAGGCAGATCAGCTGCACATACTTGTGCAGCCTGAGCCACTAAGGTACTCACAGACATAACCAGCATTTATTACAGCCAAAGAAACTGCATAGAAGCCATAGTACAGCACCTACTCAGAACAAAGCCAACACACATATCCAACTGACATAATAAGACATATCTAAACGGGGCACAGTAGTTCCCACTTGTAATCTTAGTTACTCACAAGACTGAGGCAGGAGGATTGCTGGAGCCTAATAGTTCAAGGCTGCAGTGAGCCATGGTTTTGCTAGCCTGAGCAACAGAGCAAGACTTTATCTCTAAAAAAAATCAAATAAATAAAACACATCTCCAGATAAAGGTCAGTCCCCATGAAAGTCACTCTACAAAAGTAGAAAAAGTGTGACTATTCCATCAGATACACAGATAACAAGGCAGCAGTACAAGAAACATAAAAACAGTAATAAAAACATGACATTACCAAAGAAACACAATAATTCCCCAGTAGCTGACTCCCTAAAATGGAAATTTATGAATTGTCTTAAAAAATTCAAAATAAGAATCCTTTAAAGTCAGGAAGATGCAAGAGAATACAGATTGACAATTCAACAAAGCCAGAAAAATAATTTATGATCTAAATGAGAAATTCAACAAAGACTTCAAAGAAGATATGATTTTAAAAAATCAAACAAAAAACTTTGCAGCTAAAGAATTTAATGACTGAAATAAAAAATACAATGGAGTTTCACCAACAGATTAGATCAAGCAAAGGCATTTCTGAATTTCAAGACAAGTCTTTTGAAATAACCTAGTTAGAAAGAAAGAGAGAGAGAAGAGAGAGAAGGGAAGGGAAGGGAAGGGAAGGGAAGGGAAGGGAAGGGAAGGGAAGGGAAGGGAAGGGAAGGGAAGGGAATGAAGAAAGCCTATGTGACTTATGTGACATCACTGAGTAAACAGATGCACATATTCACATTATGGGAGTCCCAGAAGAGGAAGAGATAGGAAAATGCATTGAAAAATCTATTTAATAAAATAATAGCTGAAAAATTTATCTTCAGAAAGCTCTAAGATTCTCAAGTAGTTTCAGTTCTAAAAGATCCTCTCCAAAACACATAGTCAAACTGTCAAAAGTCCAAGAAAAAGAAAGAATTCTAAGAATAGCAAGAGAAAAGCATCAAATTGTTTCTCTAAAGCATACTCTCAGCATTGGAGAAATCACCTGGACAGAAAATCAACAAAGAACCATTGGATTAAAGGATTGATGGATGGATTGATTGAGTTTTAGACAGAGTCTTACTCTGTTGCCCTGGGTAGGGTGCCATGGCAACATCATAGCTCATAGCAACCTCAGTCTCTTGGGCTCAAGCAATCTTCTAGCCTCAGTCTCCTGAGTAGCTGGAAATATAAGCACTTGCCATGACACCCAGCTAGTTTTTCTGTTTTTAATAGAGATGAGGTCTTGCTCTTGCTCTTTCTTGCTCAGCCTAGTCTTGAACTCACAAGCTCAAACAATCCACCTGCCTTGGCCTCCCAGAGTGCTAGAATTTTAGGCGTGAGCCACTGCACCTGACCAGAACACTGGATTTAAACTTCACTACAAACCAAATGGACCTAACAGACATGTACAGAATATTTCATTCAACAACAGTGGAATGCACATTCTTCACATGAAAACATTGGATATTCTCCAGGAATATGCTAGTCCTGAAAACAAACCTCAACAAATTTTCAAAAACAAAATCATATAATTATCTCTTCTGATCAAAATGGAATAAAACTAGCAACATTGATGGAATAAAACTAGAAATCAATTATTAAGAGGAACTTTGACTACCATACAAATACATGGACAACCAATATATTTCCAAATGAACAATGGATCAAAGAAGAACTTTTTAAGAAGAAAATTAAAAAAAAAAAAAGAAGAAAATTTTAAAATTTCTTGAAACAAATGAAAAGAGAAACAGAATATACTAAAATCTATGGGGATACAGAAAAAGCAATTCTAACAGGGAAGTTTATAGCAATAAACACATCTACATCAAAAAAGTAGAAGGCCGGGAGAGGTCGCTTACACCTCCCTCTGGGAGGCTGAGGTGAGTGGATTGCCTGAGCTTATGAGTTCAAGACCAGCTTGGGCCAGAGTGAAACCCTGTCTCTAAAAATAGCTGGCGTTGTGGTGGGCACTTGTAATCACAGCTACTTGGGAAACTAAGGGAAGAGAATTGCTTAAGTTTGAGGTTGCTGTGAGCTGTGACACCATGGGACTCTACCAGGGGTGACAAAGTAAGACTCGGTCTCAAAAATTAAAAAAAAAAAAAAGTAGAAAAATTTCAAATAATAATAAGCCTCAAGACACTAAAAAAACAAACAAACAAACAAACCAAACCCCAAATTAGAAAAAGTAAATAAACAGTAAAAAGCAGGGCAGAAATAAACAAATAGAGCAGCGGTCTCAACCTGTGGATTGCGACCCACAGGAACTGTATTAAAGGGCCACAGCAGCAGGAAGGTTGAGAATCACTGAAATAGAGAAAATGAAACAAAAAGGTTGGGTTTTTAAAAAGATAAACAAAAATCCACAAACCATTAGTTAGACTAAAAATGAGGATCCAAACAAATAAAAATGAAGAACGAGACATTACAACTGATACCAATGAAATACAAAGGATCATTAGAGACTATTATGAACAACTATATGCCAACAAATTGGAAAACCTAGAGGGAATAGATAAATTTCTGGATACATACAACCTATCAAGATTGAGCCATAGATAAATGAAAAACTTGAACACACCAATAACAAGCACTAAGATTGAAAAGTAATCAAAAGTCTTCCAACAAAGGAGAGCCCAGGACCTAATGGCTTTACTGCTAGGTTCTACTGAACCTTAAAAGAAGAACTCTAAAGAATTCTTTAAAGAAAAATACTAATTCTCCTCACAGTATTCCAAAAAAAATTGAAGGGGAAAGAATTCTTCAAAATGCATTCCATGAAGCCAATATTACCCCAATATCTAAACCAAACAAGGATACAATATAAAAAATAAAAATAAAAAAAAACAGAAAACTATAGGCCAATATCCCTGATGAACACAGATGCAAAAATCCTCAAAAATTACTATTAAGTTAAATCCAAAAGCATATTAAAAATTATACACCATCATCAAGTCGGATTAATCCCAGGGATATAAAGATGATGCAACACACACAAATAAAAAATGTGATACATCATATCAACAGAATGAAGGAGAAAAGGACACGATCATCTTAAAGCATTTGAAAAATTTCAATATCCCTTCAGAAAGAATATGCAGGCCAAATATGACAAACCTAATACAGGCCAAATATGACAAACCCACAGCCAACATCAAACCTAACAAGGACAAATTGAAAGCATTTCCACTAAGAACTAACTCAAGACAAAGATGCCCACTTTCATCACTATTACTCAACATCATACCAGAAGTCCTAAATCAGAGCACTCAGTCAAGAGAAAGAAATAAAAGGAATCAGCTTGGCACCCATGCCTCAGTGAGTAGGGCGCTGGCCACATACACCAAAGCTGGCGGGTTCAAGCCTGGCCTGGGCCTACTACACAACAATGACAACTGCAACCAAAAAATAGCTGGGCATTGTGACGGGTGCCTACTCAGGAGGCTGAAACAAGAGAATCGCTTAAGGCCAAGAGTTAAAGGTTGCTGTGAGCTGTGATGCCATGGCACTCTACTGAGGGTGACATAGTGAGACTTTATCTCAGAAAAAAAAAAAAAAAGAAGAAGAAAGAAAGAAAGAAAGAAAGAAAAGAAAAGAAAAGAAATAAAAGGCATCAAAATTGGAAAGGAAATGTCAAACTATCCCTGTTTGCAGAAGATATCTTAGATATAAAAATACCTAGAGACTCCACCAAAAAACCCTTAGAACTGATAGATGAATTCAGTAAAGTCAAAAAGAAGTCAAGAAAACAATCTCATTTATAATAGCTATTAAAAGAATACCTAGGAATAGATTTAACCAAGAGAATGAAAGATCTGTACAATGAAAACTGTAAAACGCTAATGAAAGAAAATGAAGAGGACACACACACACAAAAAAAAAATGGAAAAACATCCATATCCATGAATTGGAAGCATAAATATTGCTAAAATGACAAAGTTATCTACTAATTCAGAGCAACTCTATCAAAATGCCAATGATATTCTTCAAAGAATTAGGAAAAAATCCTCAAATTTGTATGGAACCACAAAAACAAAAAACCAAACAAACCAAAACAAATAGCCACGGCAATCATGAGGAAACAAAAAACAAAGCTGGAGGCATTGTCCTGCCTGACTTCAAAATTCACTGTAATGCTATATCAACCAAAACAACATGGGTCTGGCATAAAAAGAGACACAGGCCACTGGAACAGAATAGAGAACCTGGAAATTAAACCAAGTATTTATCACCAACTAATTGTCAACAAAGGTTCCAACTATATTCATTGGAGAAAGGACAGTCTCTTCAACAAATATTGCTGGGAAAACTGAATATCCTATGTCCACATGCAGAAGAAGAAAAGTAGATCTCTATTTCTCACCACATACATAAATCAACACAAAATGGATTAAAGACTTTAATGTAAGACCCCAAACTAAGGAAGTACTAGAAGAAAACATAGGAGAAATCATTCAGGATATTGGCATAGGCAAAGATTTTATGCTTAAGACCTCAAAAGCATAGGAAACAAAAGCAAAAATAAACAGTATTAAATCAACTTCACCACAGTAAACTATTAATGAGTGAAGAGACAACCTGAAGAAGGCAAGAAAATATTTGCAAATTATTCATCCAATGAGGGATTAAAATCCAAAATATACAAGTAACTCAACACCAAAAAATAAATAATCCAATTTAAAAATTGGCAGAAGATTGGAATAGATAATTCTCATAATAAACTTACAAATGGCCAAAGAGTATAAAAAAATGCTCAACATCACTAATCAGGGAATGCAAATCAACCACAATGAGATATCATCTCACCAGTTAGATGGCTGCTATCAAAAGGACTAAAAATTAAAAAATGCTGGAAAATGATGAAGATACAACAAAAAAGTAAGTTTTTTCCTAGGGGACACAGCCTCACTCTGTTGCCCCGGGTAGAGTGCAGTGGTGTCACTGAGGCTCATAGCAACCTCAAACTCCTGGGTTCAAGTGATCCTCCTGCCTCCGTCTCCTTAATAGCTGGGACTACAGGGGTAGGCCATGATGCCCAGCTAATTTTTCTATTTTTAGTAGAGACGGCTCCTATTCTTGCTCAGTCTGGGCTCCATCTCCTAATCTCAAGAGATTCTCCTGCCTTGGCCTCCTAGAATGCTAGGATTGCAAATGTGAACCTCTCTACCTGGTTTTTGTTTGTTTGTTTTGTTTTTAAGGTTGAATAGTATTCTCTTGTGTATATGTGTATATGAAAGGTGCCAAAAAAATGTATACATACACATTTTGAGAAAGTAAAATACTGTATTAAAATTGTAATACTCAAGTCACATATGACTTCTGCAATTATAAGAGATACAAAATGCAATATACAAGATAACAAATATTATTGGTATATACTGAGTATCCTTTTCATTCTGAAAATTTCTTTGGATAGCTATATTTTCTTTCCTTTTTTTCCCCACCCCGACAGAAAGTCCTTTTAAAAATTTTTTCTAACTTCAAAATATTAAGGGGGTACACCAATGTTTTGTTACCTAGATCACTTTTTAATGCTTGAGTCACAGCTGTAAGTGTGTCCATCACCCACATAGTGCTAATTGTACTAGTTATGTAGATTTTCACTCCTCCTTGCTTGATTTCCACTGAGTTTTACTTTCCTCTGTGCCCATGTGCTGTTAGTTCCAACAATTTGCCGCTTTCTATAAAGCATGGGAAAGACAGCAACTCATAGCAAAGGGTACATAGCTGCCTGGAACACCTTTCTTTTTCTCTAAGCTTCATTCCCACAGTGAGACCAGCAGTCATGATGATGGGTACTCAGAAGTTCACCTTCCCTCAAGGTAATCAGTCCTCTTTCGTACTGAATTTCTTAACTTCTCAACTCCTTATTGAATAAAATACTACACACTGACCATGAGCTCCCCCATAATTCTTTCTTTTCTTTTTTTTTTTTTTTTATGGTTTTCATCCAGTTTTAGTTGAAACTTTTCTTTTTTTTTTTTAATTAAATCATAGCTGCGTACATTGATATGATCATGGGGCATTATACACTAGCTTCACAGACCGTTTGACACATTTTCATCACAATGGTTAACATAGCCTTCCTGGCATTTTCCCAGTTACCGTGCCAATTAATCTTGCTACTGGTTAATGCTAATGTGACTGAAGCCATTACATAGATTATTTGATGAAATGGGTCCTCATATAAAACCAAATTACTTTGCAGGTGGGATATTTTAGCCCTAATAAGAAATATTCATTAGATGTTCAATTACTTTAACTGAAAGCATTTTTCCCCCATTCTTATGTAACTAAAAGCCCAGGTCACAATGAACTACTGAAAACTTCCAGTGTCTTCTCATTCCCAACCATACATTGCAAAGAAGAATAAACATTCAGACCTAGAGACCTAGAGAGAATTTCTTCTCTTTCTAGAAGAGAATTTCAAGAGCCTGTTGTTCAGGAGTTCATAATTACTTGATAAGATCAGGTATCAATTGTAAAGTAATTAAAATACTGTGAATTTTTAAAATAATGTTTGTATAATTTTGGTTATGTTCAAAGTTATTCCTATAACAACCTCAACTCACCTGTATTCTGAGAAAGGAGTTACAGCTCACTGGGAACGAAGAGGGAGACTCATGCATAACCTGCAGTCCATCTTTTCTAGGCTGCATTCTGAGGTGTACCACTACCATAGACCAGAAGTAGTTGTGGCAACTACAAAATCCAGTTAAAATTAAATCATTCTAAATATTTTATCTTCTGTCAAAATCTAAGTTTCCCATCATTCTGATGGGAACATGTTCAAACACACAACCTGACATGTGATTTGTGACAGAAATCAGTTAAGAAAAACAGTGACCTATGCTAATCACTCTATTTTAAAAACAAGAAAGGGCAAGGTACGAGGATGCTTGTCTATTTAGGCATGTCTTCCAAGACTTCGTTCTTCCTCTGACATCTCCACTGCCTTTTGGGCACTAATTCTGAAACATGTTTCCAGTTTTAATTCAGCTATTCTTCTGTGCATGTACAAAACTTTTAAGCCTTTTAAAGCATTCTAAAAACAATAACAAAGAGGAAAACACTAAAATCATTATAAAATAAAGATTTTTAAATTCAGCATTTGCGATTCAGTTTACTAGAAACATATATATTGCAGGTGGGATAGAGACATATACCAAGATGGATATGATATTGTTCCTTCCCCCAAAGTGTTTACAATCTCCTGAGTGAAACAAGATGTTCACAACTAAAATACGTAACAGCATATATTCAGTACGAATAATATCTCAAAATAGACAATATTATGGAGCACATAGAAGAAAAAACCCTACTTTTGGCTAGGGAAACAGGATGTCATGGGAGGGGCAGTATACACCCTAAGTTTTAAAAAACAGATACAACTTGCCTAGCAGAAATGCAAAAGGGAGCTTTAAGGGTAGATGCAAAAAATAGCAAAAGTAAAGGAATTGAGCAAGAAAAAAGAGAGCTGTCCAGGAAATGATGACAAATCCAGACTAGCTACAGCTATGCTTCCATGGGAGGGCAGACACAGAGGGAGAGGACGGGGGAGGGCAGATACTAGAGCCGGAAGAAGGAAGAAGAGATAGGGGAAAGAGAAAGACAGAGTAGTGAGAAATAAAATAGGAACAGAAAGGTAAGGCCAGGCCATTGTGTTTTGAAGGCCAGAATAAAAACTCTAGTTTTGGATGAGAAATAATTAGAAGGCATTTACATAATCATATCTTGCGAAGATAACTGCAGCAATTGGAAGAAGGAATTACGGTAGGGAGAATATTTTAAATGGAAGACTAGTTGGCTTTTTAATAAACCAAAAGATATTATAAGGGCCTAAGTTAGGGCAGTGGCAGTGGAAATAGAAAGGAGGTACTAAATGCAGAAGTGGAATCACATTGTGGTCATGGACAATGGATGTCGAGGACAAAAGAAAGGGGGAGGGATTGAGACTGATTTGCAGTTTTAAGCTTGCTAGAAGAGGACGTTGGCCATGGGTAACCCATGTGAGAATAAAAAGATAAGAGGTTGGGGGCTCAGAGTGATAACCAATGATCCAATGATTTTGTTTGGGACAAAACAAAGTATTTTTCACTAAATGGTATATTTTATATCTATTGTATGGTATAAAATACTGGCATCTGAAATATCTTCATTTGGCAAATGCAGGAAAAAGGATACACCTATGTACATAGGGTGCCAAAATAATTATATACATTTTAAGAAAGGAAAAAACTGTATTAAAATTGTAATACTCAAGTCACTTTTGACTTCTGCAATTACAAGAGATATGAGATATACTATACAAGATAACAAACATTATCAGCATATGCTGAGTATCACAATTTTAATACAGTTTCTTC
This sequence comes from Loris lydekkerianus, assembly GCA_963574355.1. Lineage (NCBI taxonomy): Eukaryota > Metazoa > Chordata > Mammalia > Primates > Lorisidae > Loris > Loris lydekkerianus. The sequence continues at coordinate 12,771 of CAUYPK010127646.1, forward strand.
CTTTCTTAAAATGTGTAAACCTTTTTTTGAACCCTCCCCCCCATGATATTGATGGAAGTATAAATTGGTTCAACTTCTTATGTAGGCAATTCCATAAAATCTTTCGAAATTTTAAATCTGCACAGTTCTTTCACTAGAAATTCCATTTTTTGGAATTAATTTTATAGATAATTTCACATACATACCTAAGACTTTAAAAGGATATACACACAACATTGTTTATGAACAACCAAAATGTAGAAGAACCTAAATGTCTACTATTAAAATTTGGTAAAGAAATGATACTAAATAAGATACAATGATATCTTAAAAGAACGAAATCTCCTTTATACATGGATAAAGCAAGATGCAAAACAATATGAATGGTATGCAACTGTGTAAATGAAAAATAAATATGTCCATACAGAGTTGTTTGTGCACAGATTATCTTTAGAAGTATACTTCTGGAACTGGTAGTAGTGTCTGGAGAGGGAGCTAGGAGATTAGAAATGTCATGGCAGAGAGACTTAAAAAAAAAAAAAGGCGCATGAATTGTCTATTCCACAATTAAACTGGAAGGCAACTGATGAACTGAACATTTTTCCCACCTATGATTGCCCTCTACTGGAAAGGCCAAATACAGAATAGGGTAACAAGCAAACATGCAAAGGGTATAGAAAAGTCAGAATAAATAGACAGATTACATATATTCCTTCAAAGTCATCCTACCCAACGTACTGTTGTTAATAAGAACCTTTTGCTAAAAACATTATACACATAAACTGAGTATCATATGCCATAATACAAGTTAAGCAAAAATTTGATTAATTCTATGCCAGATTTTCACATACTCTTTTCTCTATCAGTTAAAAGCACATATTATGTAAATGTAAAAAAAAAAAAAAAAAAAGACAACTGAAAAGCAATTTATTTGATAAAAACTTTAAGGTAATAAAGAACTTGAAAGTGATAAGATGGCAGATTTTATTTTCAGCATTTACATTTTTCTTTACTGTTAACATAATAATTGTTAGTACAATAAATTAAAAATTAGAAGAAAGAAGAGAAAAAATATAGCAACCAACAATTTTTCTAGTAAATGACAAAAAAAATGCACATCTGGCCAGGCACAGTGGCTCACACCTGTAATCCTAGCACTCCAAGGTAGCTGAGATGGGTGGATGGTTGAGCTCAGGAGTTCTGAGACCAGTCTGAGCAAGAGCCAGACCCTATCTCTACTCAAAATAGAAAAACTAGCTGGGTGTTGTGGCAGGTGCTTGACCCCAAGAGTTTGAGATTGCTGTGAGCTACTATGCCATGGCACTCTACCCTGGGGTAACAGATGCCATGGCACTCCAGCCTGGGGTAACAGAGTGAAATTCTATCTCAAAAAACAAACAAACAACAAAAAAGGAAAAGAAAAATATATTGTAAAAAAAAAAAAATAAAACTATGTACATCAATGAGATGGAAAGAATTTTGATACAAAATGGACAGTATTTTCAAATTCTGCAATTGCTAAGATGTTTACAAATGCATTTTCACATATTTTATATATTAAAAAAATTATAAGGCTGCTTAAGTTTATAATATAATCTTGTTTTCAAATCCTATCTCCTATATCTAAATTAACTTTCAAATGAGTTTTCAGAAAGTTCCATACAATTTTGGATTTCATTATACTTATAAGTATATTTTTAAAAGTCAGCAATTGGCATTTAAAAGCTTTATTTATTAAAGCTTGTATTTTATATAACACATTCTGGAACTCATCAAAAGCAAAGAAATCTTACCATAAATTTCTTACCATCTACAGTAAGAAATCCAAAATCAATGGAAAAAACTATGTTTGCATTGCCTCTTTAATGGCTTTTTTTTTTAAACCAGTGATCACCTCTTTTCCCAAGTTGTGATCCAACTCTAGTGTCATTTGGAACATTCATGGCTTTCAGCTTGCTCCATCTAAACCAATAAGTATTTCTTCAGCAAATAACACTGAGTTCTAGTATTAAGCAGAAGGCGGGAGGAGGGAGAAAGGGAGGAAGAGAGGGAAAGAAGGGAGGAAGGAAGGAAAGAAGGAAGGAGGGAGGGAAGGAAGGAGGGAGGGAGGGAGAGAAGGAAGCTAGAAAGGAAGGACCTTTATCAATGCAAAAGAATTATATCTCACATTAAGGACATTTTAGCAATATTGTAAGGGCACCAAAAGGGTCATTTTTTCCAACTGAAAACAAACACAAGGGCAGATTCTAACAGGGGTCCTCAAACTACGGCCCATGGGCCACATGTGGCAGGGTGATTGTATTTGTTCCTGTTTTGTTTTTGTTTTTTTACTTCAAAATAAGATATGTGCAATGTGCACAGAAATTTGTTCATAGTTTTTTTGTTTGTTTTTTTTTTTTAACTATAGTCCGGCCCTCCAATGGTCCGAGGGACAGTGAACTGGCCCCCTATTTAAAAAGTTTGAGGACGCCTGCTCTAGAAGGTAGCCTCTAAGATGATTCACAATGATGCTCATGCTCTTGGGTCATTTTCTCCCATATTCAGAGTTGTTCCGTGCACCCAATAAAGTATGGTAAAGGTGATGGTGTGTACTTCCATCACGATATCTCTTGACCTGCTCACTTTGTGGAAAGACAGTACTGAACAGCCCACATCAACTTGCCAGTCTGTGAGTGACTACCACAGCAGATCTTCCATCCTCAGTCAAGCCTTCAGATGACTGCAGCACTAGCCAACATCTAACCACAATCTTATAGAGGCACAAGGCCAGAGTACCCAGCCAGAAACTGAGTGCTCATATATGTTATTGTCGTTTTTGTCACTGAGTTTTGAGTTAATTTGTTATACATCAAAGATAATTCATAAAAGGACCAAAACTGAGATAGGACAGCATCTAACTCTGTCCCTGGGATAGAAAGCAGTGGCCTCATCATATCTCACAGCAACCTCAAACTCCTGGGCTCAAGTGATCTTCCTGCCTCAGCCTCCTGAGTAGCTAGAATTATAGGCATCTTCCACCACACCCAACTAATTTTTCCATTTTTTGTAGAGACAGAGTCTTAACCTCCTGGCCTCAAGCAATCCTCCTACCTCAGCTTCCCAAAGAGCTACTATTACAGATGTAAGCCACTGCACCAGGCCAAGAGATCTTACACTTCTGAAGCTGCGAGAAGATCTCTTCACCCAGTACTGTTCAGTGATGTTTTGCTGCTCCTATCACATGTAGTCAGTTAAAAGTGCTGCTCTCATTTAATAGTTTCTCAAGGATGAATAGTACTGATTTATATGTGACATGAGTATTTAAGAACTCTGATTATACTTGCTGATCTGCAGGTAAACACTACCAGTTTATATCTTTACTACCTACATTAAGGAAAAAATTCTTTATAGTTAAAGACAAAAATTTTCCCCAAGATTGGTTCTGAAAAGAGGCTAAAAATAAGCTCATGGGCAGGGCACAGTAGCTTGTGCCTGTAATTCTAGTAGTTTGGGAGGCAGAGGTGTAAAGACGGCTTGAGAGCTGGAGTTTAAGACTAGCCTAGGTAACAGAGCAAGACACTATGTCTACAGAAAATCAAAAAGTTAGTGGGGCACGGTGGTGCATGCCTATAGTCCTAGTATGTGACAGGCTGAGGGAGGAGGATTAATTGAGCCCAGAATTTCAAGGTTACAGTGAGCCATGATCATGCCATGAGAAAGCCTCTCTCTAAAGAAAGAAAAATAAGCTCATGTATTCAAATTAGCTGTATTGGACAAGTCACAATGTTTTTTTAAATATTAAAAATGGAAAGGATCTGATGTTTATTGCAGCCCAATTCATAATTGCTAAGTCATGGGAGAAGCCCAAGTGCCCATTGACCCATGAATGGATTAACAAATTGTGGAACATGTATACCATGGAATATTATACAGCCTTAAAGAAAGATGGAGACTTTACCTCTTTCATGTTTACATGGATGGAGCTGGAACATATTCTTTTTAGCAAAGTATCTCAAGAATGGAAGAAAAAGTATCCAATGTACTCAGCCCTACTATGAAGCTAATTTATACCTTTCATATGAAGGGTATAACCCAACTATAGTACAAGAATATAGGGAAAGGGCCAAGGGCGGGGAAGGGAGGGGGGAGGTCACAATGGAGGGAGGGTAATTGGTGGGGCCACACCTATGGTGCATCTTAGAATGGGTATAGGCGAAACTTATTAAATGTAGAATACAAATGTCTACATATAATAACTAAGAAAATGCCATGAAGGCTATGTTGAACAGTTTGATGAGAATATTTCACATTGTATATGAAACCAGCACATTGTAGGTAGTTTCAAAAGTTTTGTCCGTTTTAATGTCATGTGTTTTTATAGCTCCATATCTCAATAAATATTTATTCTACTGTGTTGTGGTATATACTGATCGATGGAGAATTTTGTACTCTATACATTGATGCTGTTCATTTTTTTCTACTTTTAATTTTTTTTATTCTTTTTGGCCTATTACTATATGATA
>CAUYPK010127648.1:0-68935 GCA_963574355.1 Loris lydekkerianus
CTTTTTCTTCCATTCTTGAGATACTTTGCTAAGAAGAATATGTTCCAGCTCCATCCATGTAAACATGAAAGAGGTAAAGTCTCCATCTTTCTTTAAGGCTGCATAATATTCCATGGTATACATGTACCACAATTTATTAATCTATTTGTGGGTCAATGGGCACTTCCATGATTTAACAATTATGAATTGGCTGCAATAAATATTCTGGTACAAATATCTTTGTTAAAGTGTGATTTTTGGTCTTCTGAATATATACCTAGTAGAGGAATTGTAGGATTGAATGGCAGGTCTACTTTTAGTTCTCTAAGTGTACTCCAAACATCTTTCCAAAAGAACATATTAGTTTGCATTCCCACCAGCAGTGTAGAAGTGTTCCCTTTTCTCGACATCCACACCAACATCTCCGGTCTTGGGATTTTGTAATATGGGCTAATCTTACTGGAGTTACATGATATCTCAAAGTAGTTTTGATTTGCATTTCTCTGATGATTAAGGATAAGCATTTTTTTTTTCATATGTCTGTAGGCTGTGCGCCTGTCTTCTTCAGAGAAATTTCCCTTCAAGTCCCTTGCCTAGGATGAGATGGGATCACTTGTTCTTTTCTTGCTAATATGTATGAGTTCTCTGTGGATTCTGGTGATTAAATCTTTAATGAAGATATAACCTGCAAATATCTTCTCCCGTTCTGAGGGCTGTCTGCTTGCTTTACTTACTGTGTTATTGGCTGTGGAGAAGATTTTAGTTTGATCCCAGTAGTGTATTTTTGATGCTACTTCAATTGCCCAGGGGTCCTCCTCATAGAATATTCACCCAGGCCAATTTCTTCAAGAGTTTTCACTGTACTTTCTTCTAGTATTTTTATAATTTCATGTCTTAAGTTTAAATTTTTAATCCAGTGAGATTCTGAAAGGTGTGGGTCCAGTTCAGTCTTCTGCAGGACACCAGCCAGTCACCCAGCACCATTTGTTGGATAAGGAATCTTTTCCCCAGTGAATGTTTTTAATTGGCTTGTCAAAGATCAAATAATGGTAAGTAGCTGGGTTCATCTCTTGGTTCTCTATTCTGTTCCATACATCCACCTCTCTGTTTTTGTGCCAGTACCATGCTGTTTTGACGACTATCAATTTATAGTATAGTCTGAGGTCTGGTAGCATGATTCTTCCTGCTTTGTTTTTATTTCTGAGTAATGTCTGTCTGGGCTATTTGAGTTTTTTTTCCGATTCCATATAAAATTAAGTATTTTTTTTTTTGAGATTTTAAAGTATGACAGTGGAGCTTTAATAGGGATTGCATTAAAATTGTATATTGCTTTGGGTAGTATGGGCATTTTAACAATGTTGATTCTTTCCAGCCATGAGCATGGTATGTTTTTCCACTTGTTAACATCTTGGGCTATTTCTTTTCTTAGAGTTTTATAGTTCTCTTTATAGAGATCTTTCACATCCTTTGTTAGATAAACTCCGAAATATTTCATCTTCTTTGGCACTACTGTAAATGGAATAGAGTCCCTGATATTTTTTCAGCTTGCCTACTGTTGGTATATATAAAGGTTAATGATTTATGAATGTTGACTTTGTAACCTGAGACACTGCTGTATTCCTTAATCACTTCTAAGAGTTTTTTAGTAGAATCCCTGGTGTTTTCAAGATATACAATCATATCATCTGAGAACAGTGAAAGTTTGATCTCTTCTGACCTTATGTGGATACCCTTGATCGCCTTTTCTTCCCTAATTGCAATGGCTAAAACTTCCATTACAATGTTAAATAGCAGTGGAGACAATCGGCAACCTTGTCTGGTTCCTGATCTGAGTGGAAATGATTTCAATTTAACTCCATTCAATACCATATTGGCTGTGGGTTTGCTGTAGATGGCCTCTATCAGTTTAAGAAATGTCCCTTCTATACCAATTTTCTTAAGTGTTCTGACAATGAAGGGAACTGGATATTATCAAAAGCTTTTTCTGCATCAATTGAGAGAATCATATGGTCTTTGTTTTTTATTTTGTTTATGTGTTGAATTATATTTATAGATTTATGTATATTGAACCAGGCTTGAGATCCTGGGATAAAACCCACTTTGTCATGGTATATAATTTGTTTGATGTGTTGCTGGCTTCTGTTTGTTAGGATCTTGTTGAATATTTTGCATCAATATTCATTAGTGGTATTGGTCTATAAAATTTTCTTTTCTTGTTGGGTCTTTTCTTGTTTTGGGGATCAAGGTGATGTTTGCTTCATAGAATGTGTTGAGTAGTGTTCCTTCTTTTTCTATATTATGGAAAAGGTTAAGTAATGTAGGTACTAGTTCCTCTTTAAAGGTTTGGTAGAATTTTGATGTGAAGCCATCTGGTCCTGGGCTTTTCTTTTCTAGGAAGATTTTGTATAATTGATGCTATTTCAGAACTTGATGTAGACCTGTTCAACATTTCCACTTGATTCTGGCTAAGTCTTGAAAGGTGGTGTGCTTCCTAGTATTGGTCAATTTTCTTTAGATTTTCATATTTCTGAGAGTAAAGTTTCTTGTAATATTCATTAAAATTTTTTTGAATTTCTGAGGAGTTTGTTGTTATTTGTCTTTGTCATTTCTGATTAATGAAATTAGACATTTTTCTCTGTTATTCCTGGTTAGGTTGGCCAAAGGTTTATCTATTTTATTGACCTTTTCAAAAAACTAACTTTTTGATTTATTGATCTGTTGTATAATCCTTTTGTTTTCAATTTCATTTAATTCTGCTCTAATTTTGGTTATTTCTTTCCTTCTACTGAGTTTGCGGTTGGAATTTTATTCCTTTTCCAATTTCTTGGGATGTCCCATTAAGTTGCTAACTTTCTCTCTTTCTGTTCTCTTGAGGAAGGCTCGCAGTGCCATAAATTTTCCTCTTAGGACTGCCTTTACAGTATCCCAGAAGTTGTGATAATTCATGTCTTCATTATCTTTTTGTTCCAAAAATTTGGTAATTTTCTTTTTAATCTTGTCTGTGACCCAGCTGTCATTCAACATAAGGTTATTTAGCTTCCATGTTTTTGTATGAGTATGCAGATTCCTGTTATTGCTGAGTTCAACTTTTATTCCATGGTGGTCTGAGAAGATGCAAGGAATAATTTCTATTCCTTTAAATTTACTGAGGTTAGACTTGTGACCTAAGATGTGATCAATTTTGGAGTATGTTCCATGCGTTTATGAGAAGAATGTGTATTCAATTTTGTTGGGGTGAAGTGTTCTGTTGATGTCTGTTAAATCCAAATGTTTAATTGTTAAGTTTAAATCTAAAATTCTTTGCTCAGCTTATTATTGGAAGATCTATTCAACATTGCCAAAGGAGTGTTAAAATCTACGACTATTATGGAGCTGGAGGAAATCAAGTTCCTCATGTCTGTTAGATTTTCTCTTATAAATTGAGGCACATTCTGGTTGAGTGCATAAACATTAATAACTGAAATTTCATCATATTGGGTATTACCCTTAACAAATATGAAATGACCATCCTTGTCTTTTTTTACTTTTCTTGGTTTAAAGCCTTTAGGAAAATTTGAATGTAGACTCCATATTAGAGAATATTATTGCATGTTTGTTTTCTTGGGTATAATAATGGCAGTGTGGCTATACTGAGAAATACATGCCAAAACATTTACAGTGTAAAAGAAAATACAAATCTCAAGGCACTGCCTGCAACCCCTTATGCAAAATGAATGGTAAAAGCCTCAATCACTTATAAAGCATTGGCCCCACAGATCATTTATTAAGAAAATTCTTTGCTGGCCTTTTATAAGCAGGATACACTATACCCTTATGTTGCTCTATTTTTATCTTCTAAAACTAAATTTCTTTTATTCCATACAAATAATAAATTACAAGCTTATCTCTGTAGATGTAGAATAGAGACAAGATAACATCATGCATTCTTTCTTCTAAGGGATGGCTATGTAGTTGATGATTCCTTCACTCCCTTTCTCTTCCAACATTGCCTTGTCTAACAAAGAGTAGATTTTCCTGGATCTCACAAGAGTATAGCCATTTTGTCTGTCTAATCCCCAAGTCTCACCTTTCCCTCCAACACCCATGTGTCTTTAAATGCTGAAACCTCCAAATTTCCCCTTGGGAAAACAGGCACAGGTTTTCTGGCGGTTCATTTTTTTCCCAGGTGAGTCCTCAAATATGGCTAGGTATAGCAGGTTTCTGAGTAACGTAGGTAATTGGATGGTTATACACTCAAAAGAGAGATGCTTTACTCCTAGAACATCTTCCATTTTATACTCAGATAGTTTTATACCTCGTATGACTTTATTCAGGAAGCCATGCTCTGCAAATCTTCATATTCTATATTTGCTTACCATAAACAATTGTAGACAAACAAGAAGACTCTTTATGTATGGAATGCATCAAGGAAAAGGTAGCTATGTATTCTCTAGGATTCAGAAAGACACGATAATTACCCATTAGCTAATAAGAATGAGAAGAGGGAGGGAGTTGAGGGACACCAGTAACAGAGGTATGCCAAGGATAGGGACACAGTCCCTATAACATAGTTGTCTAAGCTTATATAAAAAATATGTAATAATTTTATATGCATGTAAAAAAGTGACACACATTTACACAATTAAACAAGCACCTTAATATCTACTAATATTATGCTTTATGTGTGGCCTAATGTTTCATGTTGTTTGCAAAAAAAAAAAGCAAAAATTGCCTTCTAAATAAAATGTCAATTTTGTGATTTCATTTTTCTTGTATTTACTATAGATTTTAATTGTTTATGTATCAGTGATAGAGTTTAGTTTTATTCATTTTGGTCTATTTCACTGTTTATAACTTATAATGGCAAATCTCTTTCAAACATATATGATGTTTGATACATATGTGTGTGTATGTGTATAATATATTTATTTGTAAATCATCCTGGACTTCTTGCCTATGTATAGAAAAATACATATAGGATAATATGCAATTAAACAAAGCTTATTATCCTCAGATAATACTATGTATGTGTGTATATACTAAAAGTATACATATTATATGCTTTGTATAGCATAGTTTAAATTCCTTGATAAGATAATTCCATTATATATATCAACATGTTTTCAAATATTAAATCATTTCTGTGACTTTTACTATATTAGAATAATTTCATTCTGTGTTCTTATTTTCATGCATTTTGTATTTGTAGTTGATTATAAACAGAAATGTAGCTGAATAACACCTAAAATGTCCTTTTTGTTATTACTTGAGTTTAAAGACCTTTATTTCTTCCTAGTCTGGAAATGAAATGTTCAAGTAGGATACAAGGAGACATTAACTAGTTTTGACATCTGGCCCAGCTTTCTTCCCAGAACTTGGAGAAGAAGAAAGCTGTTTTAGTTTATTTGTACTATTATAACAAAATACCTTAGCCTGGGTAACTTGTAGAAATGATTTCCTACATTTCTAGAGACTGGGAGAGCCAAGATAAAGATTCCAGCATATTTACTGTCTGACAAGGGCTTCGCTCTGCTTCCAAGATGATGTGTTATTGCTGTGTTCTCACGTAGCTGAAAAGCAAACAGCATTTAGGTGCACCCTTCAACCTCTTTTATAAGAGCACTAATTCATTTGTCAGGTTTCCACGTAGCTGTCCATGTCTTCCGTTCTTGGTGTGCTTTCAACCAAAAAATGGTCAAACCCACGAAAGCAAGGCAAGTGTGAAAGTTTACTGAGGAAGAGAAAGATATACAGAGTAAGAAGATTTATAGAGAAAGATACATTCACTATAGACAGCAAACAGTCCCCCATTATTGAGACAAAAGGGGCCTTGGTTGTGGCTTGGAATTCTGTTTTATACTGTCTGGGTTGGTTTTGCCTTATGGTTTTGAGGTAATCTTGATACCAGAATTTTACTGCACATGCAAACCACTCATGAGCCTATCTGAAAGCTCATGGTGGGAGCTTCATGATAATATTATAGCTTAAAGCTGTTCTAGGTCATCTTCAAGACTCTGTTGTACCTTTGCTAGACTAAAGAGTTTTCTACATCCTTTTGCAGTTGGCATGCAGAGTTATGATTGGTAGATTGGTTGGATGTTCCTTGTTCCCAAGGACAGAATTAGGGACAAAATTAATTTGAGTAGCACCAAGATAGAAGCTTGGGAGACCTTCCCTTGTCCTCCTTCCCCAGGTGAGCTTGATTCCTAGCAATCTATCCAACACATTCTTGAAGATAACACTCTCATGACTTAATTACTTCACCAAGGCCTCACTATCACATTGAGTATTAGTTATAATATACAAAATTTGGAGGGAACATTCAAATCATAGCAAAAGTCCTGGGCACTTCCTTCCATTGTGTGGTTTACACTGTGGTAGAGGAGTTGCAGGTGGGAGGGGCCTGAGAGAGCTACCTTTGCAATCTCTGTACCAAGTAGCCCCAGTGTGAAAAGGAAAACACTCAGAGAATCTTTATGTCTCTGAGAGTGAGATGTAGGCAGAAATTCACAGACCTAAAGAGATTTTATAATACCAGAGAACAGCAAAAAATGTTTAATGATGGTCACTATGTAGTAAATTAGTTTATGTATCAAATGTCAAGGTATAGACACCCAATAATGAGATGATGTGAACTATACCTCATTAAAAGCCAACTAGAAGAAACCAACTCTCCCTTCAATTTCTGGGAGCAAAAGTTAGCCCAAGGAGAAGGCAGAAAAAGGTGAAAGAATTGTGAAATGACTATTTGCTTTTAAAACACTGAATTATGTATCCTGAATTGCCTGAAAAAGGACTCATAGACAGTGCAAAAGCACATTCAATTGACTTGAATATGTTGTCCACTATTTCGAGAGCTAAGCCTGAGATAAAGATAAAATTTGGGCAATAAAACAATAGTTCTTTCAACATACACTTGGGTCTAATGGACTTCTATAAATTTTATACCTCTGGACATACATATTTCTACATTTTTGTTCTTGAAAGCACAAAGCAGGTTGTGTACTGCTCATTGAGCAACCGTGATTCATATGTATACTCAGAAAGCACCTTTACTTTTCTCTCTCATTGTCTTTTCAAAATTTGTTTAATGATATTGTTCTATCTTTACCCTCAGCTGAAAACTTCAGTGTCTCATGCTTTTTGACTTGTTTTTATTATACAATGTCTCAATTGCATTAAAAAACAACAGCTTTTCTATTCAGTGATTACATGCTTCTAGTTCTCATCTAGTTCTTGTAGTAAGCAAAGCATCACACTCAATTTACAGTGAGATTTGCCATTTCAATTTTGCAACATGCTGCTTGCTGGCAAGAGGACAGAGTGATATTTCTTCTTTTTTATGCTTTCAACACTCCTTATCAATCTAGCTAAGATCTGTGACCACAGTATGGTTGAAGCAGTTGGAGGGAGGTTAGTTAAGGGGGACAGGACTGTTGTTACCTTATACTGTTGTTGGGGTGTCTTTGTCCTTTTGAAACGTGTTTGTAACACAGTTTGTAACATGTTTCAAGCCATAGAGTATTCACTATTTATTTTCTTTTCTTTTTTTTCTTTTCTTTTCTTTTTTTTTTTATTGAGACAGAGTCTCATTTTGTAGCCCTCAGTAGACAGCCCTGACAGCATAGATCGCAGCAACCTCAAACCCTTGGGTGTAAGCGATTCTCTTGCCTCAGCTTCCCAAGTATCTGGGACTACAAGTGCCTGACACAACAGCTGGCTTTTTTTGTGTGGGTGGTGGTAGAAACAGGGTGTCACTCTTTTTTTTTTTTTTTTTCTAGTATCTAAACTAGATTTGGACTTTTATTTCATTTATGTGATTATCTTTCTTTTTTATTAATATTAAATCATAGCTGTGTACATTAATGTGATCATGGGGCACCATACATTGGTTTTATAAACAGTTTGGCACATTTTCATCACACTGGTTAACATAGCCTTCCTGACATTATCTTAGTTATTGTGTTAAGACAATTATATTCTACATTTACTAAATTTCACATGTACCCTTGTAAGATGCACCTCAGGTGTAATGCCACCTATCGCCCTCCCGCCGCCCATCCTCCCCCCTCTCTCCCCTCCCTTTTCCCCTTCCCCATATTCTTAGGTTATAACTGGGTTATAGCTTTCATATAAAAGCCAAAAATTAGTTTCATAGTAGTCTTCCCATTCCCCATATTCTTAGGTTATAATTGGGTTATAGCTTTCATATGAAAGCCAAAAATTAGTTTCATAGTAGGGCTGAGTACAAGCAAAACCATCAGATGTTCTTCAGGTCACCTCTCCTTTTCAAGACCATTCTTGCAGCATGGGGCGTTTCTTTCCTGGTAGAGAGGATTGCATTGTATTTCTCTGCTGGTGCACGTTGACTTTCTTTATTTCTAAGCCTCCCTCCTGACTACCTGTCACTTGTCCCAAGTACAACCTTCACTGTGTTCTTTTAACATTTTCAGGGTTCAGAAGTGTTGACTAAACTGGGTGTGTCCTGGACAAGGCTGAACGAGTCCTGTCACATTTTCCTCCCAGCTCATCCCCACCCGTTTAGTAATTCCCTCAACAGAGTCCTTATCACAGGGTCACAACTGGTTCCCATCAGATTTTGCCTCTGGGCGAGGATGACCCAAACTTCATTTCCTCTGCCGTTCCTTCTGCAGGTTTCCATAGTCCCTACAGGGTGGATTGTTACCATCAATTTCCCATCTGTAATGTCTGAATTTCTTTCCAGAGACTTCCCCATTTTGTATTGAGTTGCTATTCCTTTGCAATTTAATATCTTCAGAAGATCATATTACTTAGTTCAGTAGCTGTAAAAAAAATCAATAACTAAAATCAATGATGTTAAGAAGCAACAAGTGTATGTGGAATAAATGAATGAACGATGCATCACTATGGACCATAATGGCCACAGGCTGATGAGGATAGTGTGTGATTGTTGTTTCAGTTTGACTGCACATTTTTGTCAGTCACTATGTCAGAACTGGGGAACCAAAATGAACAAGTAAGTTCCTGCCCTCAGGGAGCTCCCTGGAGTGGGGTGATCTGAGAGAGTTCAATGTGCTCTGACAAAAGGGGTGTATGTACAAAGTGCAGTGAGAGCCAGAGAAGGAAGTGACTAACTCTGCCTTGGGGCTCGGGAAAGGCTTAGAGAAGCTGGGACATCAGGGCTGGGCCTCAGAGACACTCCCTTTCCCAGCATGAGCCTGCCTCTAAGTTTGGGGACCACATCTGCCCTCAGGGAAAAGCTGATGTGGGGCCCCATGCCTGGTTTCCCAGTTCCTTTCTCCAGACACCTGTATGCCAAGGGAGGGCAGACCACTGTTCTTCCTCCCTCCTAAAAAAAGGCTATTGTCCTCTTCACTCATCACTTGGGATACCAGGAACCCCAGGGAAGAATAAAGATACTGGAAGTTGATGGTCAGACTCACAAGTAAAATGCTAGAACTTGAGAAACGCCTTGGGATAATGAGGGAGGGAGGTGTCAGTGGAAGTGGCTGTCTACGAGTTGGATTTTTTTTTTATCCCTGATGTTGTTTAGAATTGTTGCCTGGAGATAATAAGAAACAGTTAGACTTTTAGGAAGTTCTGTTATTGTTCCTAATTTCTCTACAGACCATGGAGCCTCTTATTCCCTGCACCCTAGGCAAACTGTTCCCATACTCCCTGCCCCATTTGTCATTGAATGAATTCATGTTTTGAAAATTCAGACAAAACTGAAAATTCAAGACCAGCTTGGCATTTCTAACAGGTTCTGGCTCTGATCTGTAAATTGTGACAAGGCCACATCCCTAACCCCCAGGATATGGTGCTATGAGAGTCCATCACAATAAAAGCCCAGGGGATGCTCAACCCTATATTGCTCATCAGGCAATGAGATTGGGCTGCAGGGAAAGAGACAGGGATTCACAGAACCCCACATCTGCAGGATGCAGGATGTTTGTCCAGGACTGCTCTGATCATCGCAGGAAGAGTAGTCAGGAGGCAAAGGAGGTTGCCCAAATGACAATGCAATGTGTTTGTTTGAACCCAGAAGTACAGAGTTGTTAAAGAGACTCTAAAAAATCTAGAAAGACTATACAGCCAAAACTCAGATTTGAATCTTGTGAGCTTGGGCAAGGTACTTAATCTCTCTCAGCTTCAGTTTCTCATTCTAAGACGGGGATAACAATAGTACCTTGCTTATAGGGTTGTGTGAGGATTAAATGAGTTAACATATGCCAGATGCTGCTCAAATTTGCTTGGTGATTTGGGGTCTCTGAATTCTATCCAAGATAAAATATTTAGGAAGACAAAATCTCTCTAAAAACACATGATACTTTTTTTGTTTTTGTTTGCAGTTTTTGGCTGGGACTGGGTTTGAACCTACCACCTCAAAGGTATATGGGGCCAGCGCCCTAGACACCTTTGAGCCACAGGCGCCACCCAACATGATAGTCTTTAAGAAGTGTTTTTTCCTTGAAGTTGACAAGCTTCCTTAGGAGCAAAGCACCTCCGGTTAGCAGAATCATGTGCTGCTGTTGTGGGAATGCAGCAGAGAGAGTGGGACTCCTAAGGCCAACCCTATTTTATTGTATGGTTTACAGCATTCCCCTGGTTTCCACCTTTTGTACATTAGTGTCATCTCAGAAAATGGAATGCCTACTTCAATTTTAAGTTACATTCATTTTAAAAGTGGAAAGTAATTGTTTCTATGTTACGAAAGAAGCATTATGTAGTATGTGAGTAAAACAGCTTAAAAGAAGAAAAGCCCATCCCTCTCTCCTTACCATCTGTAATGCCTGAGGGTACTGCTTTCTGGATCTTTTACATTACATACAGGGTATCCATAAAGTTCGTGTGCAATTTAAAATAATGTGCAATTTTAAATTGCACACGAACTTTATGGACACCCTATATGGCTTTTAAAATAAAAGTTAGGGCTGGGTGCTGTGGCTTACACATATAATTCTAGCACTCTGGGAGGCTAAGGCAGGAGGACAGCTTGAGGACAGCCAGAGCAAGAGTGAGACTCTATTTCTACAAAAAATAGAAAAAATTTAGCCGGAATTGAGCCAGCTACTTGGGAGGCTGTGGCAGGAGGAACACTGCGGCCAGGAGTTTGAGGTTGCTGTGAGCTATGAAGAATACTACTGTACTCAAAAAAGAAAAAAAAAAAAAGAGAGAGATAGAAAGTGGCTTACACTTGTATATACCATTTTCTAACCTGTATTTGCATTTAAAAATATATCATGAATTTCTTTCCATGGCAATAAATATTAATCTACCAATATCATTTTTAATGGCTGAATAGTCTTTCCTTTGATAGATGGGCCATCTTTTTTTGTTTTTTTTTTTTTTTGAGAAAGAGTCTCATTATATTGCCCTGGGTAGAGTACCATGGCGTTACAGTTCACAGCAACCTCAAACTCTTTGGGCTTAAGTGATTCTCTTGCTTCAGCCTCCCAAGTAGCTGGGACTACAGGCACCTGCCACAATGCCTAGCTGGCTATTTTTTGGTTGTAGTTATCATTGTTGTGTGGCAGGCCTGGGCTGGATTCGAACCTGCCAGCTCTGGTGTATGTGGCTGGTGCCCCAGCCACTGAGTTATAGGCGCCGAGCCAGATGGGTCATCTTTTAACCCAACTCTTATTAACACACAGTTCCTTCTTGAGTTTTGAAATCTTAAACAGAGTTGCCAATCAGCCACCTGGAGAGTGACTGCTGAGACACATCCTTAACTATCTCCTTAATTCAAGAAGATCATGTCAGTGGTACTGCAAAGTCAAAGGCTGTGTACACTCAGGTTTGGGATGCATGTTGCCAGACCATCCTGGACATCTGGGCCATTGAATCTCTCACCTGTGAAAGAGTACTTTTTTATTTTTTTCCAATTTGTCATGCAAAAATATATATCAGTTTAACTTACATTAATATTTATGATAGCTAATTATATTGGTTATTTAAAATCTGTTTTCCAGCCATATTTATTTCAGCTTTTAAGGACTACCTGTTTGGAACCTTAGTCCATTTTTCTGTGGAAGGCTTAGTACTTTTCTTTTGTACTTATTTGTGAACACTGAAAGAATAAGGTTATTCTTATTCAAAGAATAAGGCTACCATGTTTGTTGCAAATATTTTGTTTACTGTTTACCTTTCAATTTTATTTGGAGTCATTTTAAACACATGGATTCAAATATTTAGTCTTTTCCTTTCTAGTTTCAATCTTCTGTTACCCCAAGAATACGTAGGGAGCCACCTTATATTTTCTTCTGGTACTCTATGACTACATTTTAAAATTGACATCTAATTCATGTACCACAAAATTGTCCATTTTAAAGTATAAAATGCAATAGAGTTTTTTTGTTAAAATCTCTTAAATATTCTCCAGCATTCAATGTATTCATACCACTATCAATTGCCAGAACATTTTCTTTCTTTTTTTTTTTTATTCTTAAAAATTTTATGTCATTTTTTAAAACAACAATAACAATAAGAAGAAGAAGGGGGAAAGGGGAAGGAAAGGAGGATGAGGGGGAGGAAGAGGAAGTTGCTCATGGTGGCTGCAGCCTGTAATCCTAGTGCTCTGGGAGGCTGAGGCAGAGGGATCACTTGAGCCCAGGAGTTTGAGTCTGTGCTGAACTATGATCAGGCCACTACACTTCAGCCTGGGAAGCAGAGTGAGAGTCTGTCTCTTAATTAAAGGATATTTTATTACTAAAAAATGCTAACAGAGTCTTGAGCAAGAGGAGGGCGTTGCCTCCATGTTGATGGCTCCTGACCTGACCGAGGAGGGTGGTTTGGGGTGGCTGTGACAACTTCTTAAAATAAGATGACGATGAAGTTTGTCACTCTGGTGACTCTTCCTTTCACGAATGATTTCTCTGCAGCCTGTGATGCTATTTGATAGGATTTTACCCAGGGCAGAGCTTCTCTCAGAATGGGAGTTAATCCTCTGAAGTTTGCTGTTGTTTTACCAACTAAGTTTATAGAATATTCTTTATCTTTTGTTTTCATTTTAGCAATGTTCACAGCATCTTCCCCAGGAGTAGATTCCACCTCAAGAAACTACTTTCTTTGCTCATCCATTCAAGCTTTCTTTATCAGAGACTGCAGCAATTCAGTCCCATCTTCAGGCTCATTGCTAATTATAGTTATCTCGCTACTTCCACCACGTCTGTACTTACAGATGAAGCCTTGAACCCCTCAAAGTCATCCATCAGGACTGCAATCAGTTTTCCAGAACATTTTCATCACCCCACTAAAGAAACCCCATACCTGTTAGCATCACTCCTCTTTCTCCTTAACTCCCAGCTCTTAAAACCCCCTAACTCGATTTCTGTCTCTATGGATTTGCCTATTCTGGATATTTCATATAAATGAAATCATGTAATATCTGGCTTTTTGCATCTAGCTTCTTTCACTTAACATAATGTTGTATGATGAACCAGTATTTTGTTTCTTTTTATGGTTTACATTGTATAGACATACTGCATTTTGTCTATTAGTTATTGTAATTTTATAATAAATTTTCTAGTGTGGAATAGGGTACTCAGTGGTTTTTAAAATGTGATCCTCAGACCTATAGCATCACCTGGGAACCTGTTAGAGACATCACCAGTTGTCAAGTCTCCTCCCAGACCCCTGGAGGTGAGGCTCAGAAATCTGTTTTCACAAGTCTTGCAGGTGACTGTGATGCATTGTTTGAGAGCTACTGGTGCACCTTATTATGCTGCTGCATTAACATCTTGTTTTCTCTAGCTTTTTTAATTCCTCAGGCTGAAGTCTAGTGTTTTGGAATGTACAAGATTTGGAATGTACAATGAACAAGATTAGAATCCTTGTTCTAATCTCCTAAATTGTTAAAGTCTTCCTGAAGTCTTCTTTTATCTATGCTTGTTTTCATTGTTAGCGTCAACATCTAACTGGTATTTAAAAATATCTCTCTTCTGTGTCTCTCATTTGTTTACAAACCAGTGTCAGGTCTTAGATCCAGATTATTATTTTTCAAGACGTAAACTCTCTTTAATTTAATTTTATTTATGTGTTTCCCTATTTTAGCTGGTTTCAGGGCTCATCATAATTTCCCTATTCTTGGGCTCTGAATTTTCTTTTAAATTCTGAATTATTGTAGAGGATAAAACTATAATTCCCAGCATGCACTGTTACCAGGGTTTTTTGTCTGCACTGATCACTGTGGATGCCACATCTGCAGATACACAGTACATGTCATTCCATGTCTGCCCCCTTATCACCGGGGTCACCCATCTCCCTATGGGTGTGGAGATGTTATTATGGGTGGCGTGTGTGCAGGAGGGCTGGTGGGAGGGAAGTGGTGGGATGCAGCACCCATAAGGTAGAGGGGTTGCTGCCTCATCTTCTCAGATGAGAAAGAAGGTACAAATATCTTCCTTCCTTTTCTTCTATTACTGTCTTTTGAGAAGTGAATCAGATTATTCCATAAACTATAAAGTGATGGAATTTCATTCCATAAAATAACATAACCTTATAACATTTCTTCTCTGTGTCTAATATCTATTTATTCTTCCAAGATTTTGTCCTTTTTTTGCCTTTATTTTTAACATTGTGAATTACAAAAAAAAAAAAATCATTCTCTGTATCTCTGTGGGCATGTTAATGACAAGCTGAGAGGGGTGCAGTGGGGTGTCCATACTTGGAGACTGTTTGAGATTGAGGGCACAGCCCCCCACAGCCACGCATTGCCTCTGCTGCATCTTGGTTTTCAAATCACACATGGATGGTGTAAAAAGAAAAGAGGTCTTCAGACTCTTAGAAATCTATTGTCAAGAAGCAAGTTGAGGAGACATAGCTTACCTCTCCTGGAAAAGCAAGGAAAAGCAGAGGGTAGAGCCAAGATTCATGAAAATCCCTCTTGAGCAGAAAAAAGGCTGAATCTTAATCAAGGAACTTCCAACATTTGCCCAGCTGGATTTGAGAACTGCTACCAACCCAGGACTTCTTCTGTGAGCCTTCTGTTATAGGGATTATCCACTGTATGTCTGGTGTGCGTGTGGGGTGCACATAACTATCCTTGTTGTTTACAGGTCTTCAGATTGAGAGGAATTGTCCTCACAGAGCTACATTTAAGGAATTATCTATCGGTATCTGGATTTGATTTGGATGATGGGATTCTGGACTTACACTTACGCTTGAGTGGGATGAGACTTTTTTGGTCTTGGAAGATGATGAATGTCTTTTACATGTGGGAAGAATGTAAATAACTGTGGTCAGATGATGGACTCTGGTGATTTTAAAAATATGTTCACAAATTCTTTGATACTTCTCCCTTTACCAGGTGAATTTCCCTTTCCTTGAGTGTGGGATTGGCTTAGCAACTTGTTTCTAATGAATAGAATATGGTGGTAAAGATGGTGTGTGACTTCCACAGCTAAGTCATAAAGGACATTGTATCTTCTCCCTGTGCTCCTTCTCACTCACTCTGGGGGCGGCCAATTTCCATGTTGTGAGAACACTCAAGTAGTTTTGTGGAGAGACCCAGGTGGTTTGCAACTGAGGCCTTCTGCCATTAGCTATGTGAATGAGTCCTACTAGAAGTAGATCCAATAGACTCTGTTAAGCCTTCAAGATGACTTCATCTGAAGTCAACATCTCAACTACAACCTGGTGAATGATTCTGAGCCAGAACTACATAGTTAAGTCATCCTGAAACTCCTGACCAATGGAAGCTATGAGATAATAAATGTTTGCTATTTTAAGCTACTATGTTTTGGGGTAACTTGTTACATATCAGTAGGTAATTAATACATGGATATACTGACATTCTGGTAGAGTTTGAGTCCTGACTTTTATTTATTTTTTTGTTTTTATTAAATCATAACTGTGTACATTGATGCTTTTGTGGGGTTCATTGTACTGATTTGATATACAGTATGAAATGCTTACATTGCACTAATTAACACGTCCATCACAATTATACTCTTTTCTTAATAGTTTTGAAATGTACTATTGCATCATGCACATTAGGTGAGGTTCCTCCAAATGCCCTCCCTCCTCCTGCCACCCCCCCTCCCCTCCCCTCTCTCTCCTCTTCCCTTCTACTTTCTGGACTATGGTTATGTTTCAAGACACCTACCTGGAAAGGAAGAGCCAGGTTAAGACCTTTCAAAAGACAGGGCATATGGCAGAGATCTTCTTAGACAGAGGCACTAGTATCATAACTGTAACATTCAACAAATCTTGTAACTAGCACGCAAACCAACATACAGTTCTCTATCACACCCCAGAACCTCCCCTCAGGCCCCCTTCCAGTCATCACCCTTCCAAGGGTAAAACTTTCATCACCTTTACCAAGGGTAAAACTAAAGGATTAGTTTTACCTATTTTTGTACTTTAATGGAATAAATAGAATCATGCCCTTTCATTTCTTCAACATTGTGTTTATGAGATGTATCCACATTGTTGCACATAGTTCTAGACTGCTCATTGTAATTGCCCTGTGGTATTCTATTGTGTGAAATCCAGTAGTTTATTTATTATCTATTCTATCAGTGGGGGGCATTTGGATGTTTTCCAATTTAGGGCTATTACAAATAGTCCAACTATGAACATGTAAAAGTAAGTTTTATGATATGCATATACAAAGATTGGCAAATGACTATGTGCAGATTACCTTCCACAGCTCACTTTTCAGAAAGGTGTAAAAACAATTGAAATAGATGTTCCCAGTAGCTCATCTGAATCACTTCTCCTAGAAAGCAGCATGAAAGGATTCCCATGGAAACCATTGATTCCTGCTTGTTCATTGACTGCTCACTGTATGCAAAGGTCTGGGGACAACCTGGTCCTGTTTTCCAGGAGTTTTCTCAGCACATAGTAAGAGCACAAGGAAAAGGGCAAAGACTAGTGGGGCTGGCATTCGGGAAGGATCTCCGTACAGCCGAGGAGACGCCGTAATGAAGGGAGTCCTGGGGATCAAGGAGGGCTTCCTGGAGGGTGGGTCTGGGGTAAACAGGCATAAGTACACACTCAGAGTTGGGGATGAGGGGGAAATGGGGAGAAAAAAGTTACAGAGGTTGGCATCATTCATAGATAATCCACCTCATTAAAAATGATTTGAAGAAGGGGGGAGAAAATAGTCTTTATGCCAGTTGATCCTGTTACCAACACTCTCATTGTTAAAGACCATGGGAACTTTTTTCTACAGTTTAAAAAAAAAAATACAACTCACTTCAATACAACTCACAAAGCTTATTTTCCTAAAAATTAATATGTCTAGAATGAAGACTTGATTTAAGTTAAAAGATGCCAACCTCATTCATTCATCCATTGAATATCTATTCTATATATATAGGTCCCTGTCCCACAGTCCACGAAGGATGAAGGTGAATGAAGGATGGCCTGAGACAAACCAGTTCCAAATGGTATTGAATAGTACTGTGGCTCCATAGAGCAGCCTTGAAATGGTTCAGCAGCACATTCCTGGGAATGCTTGCCACAGGAAGCTTGGTAAAGTTGATGATATCTGCACGGTGGGGGAGATATTTTCAAATTGTTCTCAGCCTAGAAATAGTTCTCTTCACCAAAAATCCTCAGACACTATAAAACTTCCCCATGGTCACAGTGGTGATCAGAGATGCCCAGTGTTTATGGGCGAGGAGGGCATGGTACAAAAACTTTGTATCAGTAAGTGTGTGGTACAAAGTACTGACAGGGCCATGCATGGGCATTTTGCACTGTGTATACTAGAACTCGGGGTATATGTACATGTCTGCACAGGCTCCACTAGGGACAGGTCTACTCAGAGCTATATGAATTGTTGATGAAGATGTGGTAAGAGTGTGAACTCTGAGCAACTGTGGATAGAGAGAGAGCCCATCACTACCAATTCTAAAACAAAGAACAGCAAGGAGGGGGACTTTCCTGTATAATCCATGTGGAATGTGGCATACAGCCAGGAGAGGACTAGGGGATGAAGTAGATCCAAGACAGTGACAGAAACACATTCAAACAGCATGAGAGAGACTTTCGCAGGTGGCTGAGGGACTCAGTGGGGCCAAAGTAGATGTGAACATCAGAACCCCCTACGTTGTAAAGCATTTGGGTGACAGCACACATATGTACGTCTGATTAATCAGTCTAGAACAGTGATTTCCAATCTTTTTATCTCATGGCACACTTGAACCTGTAGTTAAACTTCCATGGCACATGTAAATTATGTTGATCAAAAAAGAGAGTTAAAAAAAAAGAATGTACTTTGCTTTTAACTTCTTTCAAAAATAATTTAATTAGTGATCTTTTAAAAATTTTCATGGAACACCTAAGATACTCTCACTGCACACTGGTTGAAAATCACTGGCCTAGAGGCTCAGCACATTTTATATGATGAATTCAATTCTTGGTAATATGAGAGGCTTGGATGAGATTAGCCCAATAAAAAGTCCAGATGGAGTAACTGTTCATGCTGCCTTTAAAATTCTGAAAAAGCTCTGTCTTAGCTGAGTTTTGCACCGGATTGCCCCTGCTCAGAGCACAGGCTGCGGCAGGCTGGAGTGCCAGCAAGGACTGCTCTGGCCTGAGAGTAAGGGCCCTGTGACACAGTATTCTCTCTCAGAGATGTGTTTTATCAAAATCTCAGAACACCATGAATCTTGGCAGGGTCATTCTGCTGGCTGTTGGCATATGTGGACTCTGAACTTGATCACTAAGAAGGCAAGTCTACCCTTCTCTTGCATGGAAAAGCATGTTCTCTCCCTCCTATTTCCAGGAGTTTTCAAAGTTACCTGTGGAGTTTCATCTTGCCCAAGTCCTCCTAGAGGTGCTAAACCCATGCTGGAAATACAAAAAACCATACTCCTACTCTAAGCCAACAGCCCTGTATTTCGTCTTTTCCTGTAATGGCCTGGTCTCATGTAAGCATTGCATTTCACAGATGAAGCACTGGGGACAAAGGGCCTGTCCAAAGTGCTGTTGAGGGTCAGTGTTGCCCCTAGAAGCAGCCCTGAGTCCTGCTGCCTCTTCCAGGTCTTTTTCCATCAGCACCACCTCTCTCCTGTGGGTAGTGCCCCTCACTCCTGCCCACAAAAACTGGACCCTAAATCTTTCTAATCAGTTGTCTTCACATCGAAAAATGAAAGTAGAGTGGCAAGGAATCTAATCCTCCAGCAGAGGCATGCCCATATTCCTGAGATCAGTGTGCCTCGGGTCGAGTCCTTCCAACAGTGGTTGTTTCTGAGAGAGAGAAACTGGTCAGGCAAAGAGGAGCTATGCACTCAGGCTAAGGATAGCTGCTGGGTGTAGATACGGGGTGTCTGAATATTTAGAAGGGTTTAATCCTCCATCCTGTGGCCTTTTCTCTTGGTATTTCCTGAGGACAGAATGGGGCCTACAGTAACTAGCTTTGAGTCTGACTAAGCGTTTTTTTTTTTTTTTTGTTGTTGTTGTTGTTGTTTCTGGAGAGGAGCAAGCTGCAACGAGATCCTCATTCCTGGACAGGTGTAAGACCCGGGGAGAGGCAGAGCAAGACTGAGAGCTGGGGTTCTTGGCCCAGGGCCTGAGTGTCCTTCAAAGATGGGAAAACCTGAATGTGTGTGCCTGGCTGTGCATTTACAAATGCACGGACTAGGCTGCAAGGTACTAAGAGGCTTTAGAAAGAAGAACAAATTTAGACTTCTCCCCAAAGACAGGGAATATGTTCTTTGATTGTGAAATATTGGCTATAGGAAGAGAAGACCCTAACATGCCATAGCTTACAGGTATTACAAAAGCTTTTCATCTGAACTTGATTTTGGGTCCTCCTCCATGCAAGTTTGTGGCAATTTACAAGATTTCTGTTTTCTTTATGTATGGTGAGATATTTGTTAAACCAGTAAGACCTCATCATAAAAATGCCTTTTTTTACTACTTCATGGTAATAGAGAACGGAATAGTGGGGACCTCTGTAGGTAGGCTATCAACAGAGATAAAAGAGTAGGAGGACCTCTTGAGGCTGGAAACTGTTCTAAACCTTGATTGGGGTGATGGCTTTGCTGGTATAGGCATGTGTGACAATTCAGTTGTTATCAAGGAGTCCACTTCTGATTTATGCATTTTACTCTATGCAAGTTATGTCTCAATGAAAAAATAAAAATAAAAATTTTAAATGCTGTTTTCATTGCTTTGATAAACCAGTAGTTCAGAAAGGGTGCTTTTATTTCCTAGAGCTGAATTATATGTAACTCATCTGATATTTCAAGCCCTCTCTGGGTTCTATCCTGTAATACCTTTTGTGCCCAAGCTCTTACCTCATAAAATATGACTCATATTTTTATTTTTTATTTAGAGACAGAGTCTTACTTTATCGCCTTCAGTAGAATGCTGTGGCATCACAGCTCACAGCAGCCTCCAACTCCCGGGCCTAGGTGATTCTCTTGCCTCAGCTTCCTGAGTAGCTGGGACTACAGGCGCCTGCCACAACACCCAGCTATTTTTTTTGTTGTTGTTGCAGTTTGGCCGGGGCCAGGTTCAAGCCTGCCACCCTCAGTATATGGGGCCAGCACCCTACCCACTGAGCCATAGACACTGCCCAAACATGACCGACTTTTAAGGGTCAAAGGTAATTTTTCTCTATCTGTCATTCTTGTCCATGGCAAATATGGACATGTCATTTGGAATGTAGCATGGAGGCCCTGATGGAATTAGAAAACCATGTGCAGATAAAATTCACCCTGGGATGAATCCAGACACTTCCTGCCACTGGTCAGATGTCACAGAGCTGGAAGCCACTCTCCTGGGGGCAGTGACCCAGCCAGCCTCAGCCAGATGTGTAGGAAGCTGCCACAGACCCATATGCTAACACTGTCTTGATTGTGTGGAGCATATGCTTTCAGTCAGGGGTGAAAAATGCAGGCAGAGGCACATGCCAGGAGTCTTTCAAGCATGGCCCACCAGTCAGCCTGCAGCATAGTGCACTGATGCATCCAGTCAGCAGATGTGTGTCACCACGACACAGGCTGGGGCTGGCTACACAGTAACACAGCTCAGTGACCTAACACACTCAGCCCTTCCTGAGAACCTCGCACCACAGTTGTCATGCTGTGGGATGAGTGTCAACTTGATTCTGAGGCTGCCTGGAACATCTGTGCTTAACTACACCGAGTGGCAGAAACGCCCCTTCCTGCACCCAGTGGTGTGTCAGAGGCCTCCATGACCCGCCCAGGTACATGGGCAGAGTGTTAGCACAGGCTGCTCTCTGCAGGGATGCTCCTCCTTTCCCCAGGGACCCTTCAAGGCTTCCTTCTTCCCCTCCCCTTTATAGAAAGCACTGAGTGTAGAATTTGTCCACATGTTCTACATTCACTGAGACAGACTTTGCAGGAGTCCTGCCTACTCTGATTAAAGAGTGGTGCATGTAAATGTGTTTGCACAGTCATTCACCAGGGCCCCCACATGCATGCACATGCACGCACACACACACACACACAAACACACACACTCTGTGTTTAAGAGGAAGCAGGTAACCACATGTCATTTGGAGAGAGATAGACACAGGGACAAGGGCAGAGACACGCCAGGGTAGTCTGTATGTATACACAACCCCTTGGTTGTCCAAAGGCAACAAATACTGTATGGACAGAAGTCATGGACGGCATGTAATTTTCACAGAAAAATATGGTTGGGCAGATGTGGAAACATTTCTTAGCAGTTGTCCCCACCAATTGCTCAGAAACCAGGCCATGAAGAGCTCTGCCTCCCAGTGCTTTTATCCCTGGGCCTCCCAGGCTCTGCGGCTTAAGGGGTCTTTGATAGACATGTAGGGCTGTCATTTTTGGAAAAGGCACACACCTGTCCCTGTTCCACCTAGACACCAGGAAAGTCAAATTCAGCTCAATCATCACTTCACCTCATCAAAACCACCGCCTTCCTGTCCATGTAAAGATCATGGCTCTGATTGCTTAAAAGCTCATTCTCAGAGCGGCAAACACCGTAATGGCAAGAATCACCCAGACCACATCTCTTTCCGTGGGGTTGTAGACAGTGTGTGTACGTGGACCAAGTGCACCACCTCTCTGCCAGTCACCATTTTGGTACCAGGCAGTAAAAACAGTTGTCAGAAAGCTGGCCGAACCTTATATTTGTGAGGTAGATTCCTTTCCCTTTGCGAAGAGAATTCTCATAGAAAAGCAGTGGCCATGATAATACGTGCCTGTGGCTTATTAGAAGTCATTTAGTTGGCTTTAGAATTTGGCTTTGTGCTGATGCTGGAATATGGGTCTGACTAAGGCTGTGGGAATTCACAGCACTTCAGGTAAACTCCATGATCTTCCCCTAAAGATCTGACTTAGGCAGAACTGAAGGCAGTTTCACGTCCTCTTCTGCCTCCCTACTCACAACCAGGCCTTGCAGGCTGGGTTTAGATGCCACTCAGACCTAGAGGCAAGACATTAGCCTAAAAGGAGCTTCTCTGATCACCTGGGTACAACAGAATGAATAAAAACATGATAATTTTTCATTTTCAGCTGATCTTTAAAGTAGAGAGCTTATCGTTAACCTCTTTTTTTTTTTTAATTAAATCATAGCTGTGTACATTAATGCAATCATGGGGTACAATGTGCTGGTTTTATATACAATTTGAAATATTTTCATCAAACTGTTGTTTGTACACCTCCTATTGTACACCATAGGGCCCTCTGAGTTTCCATTTCCTCAATGTCATCATCCCAAGACTCCTTTTCACCCGGTTAATACCCACAGGCCTTCACTTAATCTTCATATATGTAAGGGTTAAATCTATGCGCTAACACAGCTAGGCTATGTTAACTTGTTTGGTCAAACACTAATCTAGATACTGCCGTGATGGTATTTTGTAAATGTGATTAACACCTGTGGTCAGGTGGCTACAGTTAAGTAGATGAGAGTGCCCTCAGCAATCCGGGCACCTTCTTCAATTACTTGAAGGCCTAAGAGCTAAGACTGATATTTCCCAGAGAAGGAGAATTTCTGCATCCAGACTGTAAAATAGAAATTTTACTGGGGTTGCCAGGCTGCCAGCCTGCCTTACAGACTTCAGACTTGCCAGCCCTCACAATAACATGAGCCAATTCTTTAAAAGAAATCCCTTGATGTGCGCATGTGCATGCACCCACAGCCTCCTGGCTGTTTCTCTGGAGAACCCTGATGGTATACCACAGCTCCTATTCCTATTTCCTCAGCTTGTCTGTCCCCTTCACCTCCCAATACTGGTAGGTCTGCATGTAGCTCTTCCCCCCAGACCACACACACAGCCCTCTGTCTCTCTTTCTGTGTCCCTTCAAGATGGTCAGGGTTTGACTTTTAAAAACTCTTCTTTGAGCTCAATCTCACCTCCCAGGCTGAGCCTCCATCTGGACACTGCATTGAGGAAGGTCCTTGTCCCCACACATCAAGGAGCACAGATGGAGGTGTCCAGGCCCTGGAAACCTGTGCCCTGAAGGATGTGGGATAGAGATAGTTCTAGATCTTATAACGAAAGTGCCTGGACATTAAGAAGCCCTAAGGATTCCCCTGGGGAATCGTTGGCCTATCTTTGGCCACATTTGCACCTAATGAGGCGATCAGAGCTGGGAGGATGTCTCACTGTCCTACTCTCTCTGCCCTGCACTCTGAGCTGTTATCCTCTGACACCTGCTCTCCTACAAGCTTCTTCCTTAACAGTATGACGATTTGGGGGAGTACCGCAAAGGGTGAACTCCAGAGCTTTCCATTTTACATAAGTGTTTATCTCAGAGTTGTATCCTGGATGTTTCTACTTAGTTGGTGGAAACTATTTAGATAGTTTGTTGTCTTTGGGGAAAAAGACTAGAAAGGTAAATATAAGGTGGGAAATTAGGAGAGTCAGTACCTGAGAAAAAAACAGCATCAAAGGATGTTAGCATCCCAAGGCCAGGGTTTTTTGTTCCCCCAGCACCTAATACATTACAGAGCCAACAAATGTTCACTGAATAAATAAATCAATTTCTTAAAAAGACTTTCTCATCTCCAGAAGTCCTGGGATGCTGTTTTCTTAAAAATGACAAACAAGAAAAAAAAAAAAAAAAAAAAAGCCCTCAATGCATTAACTCTTGATTTTTTGAGGAAATGGTAAAGAAGGGCTATTTGGGTTTATTTGTTCATTCAACATACACTTTTTATACCCCAGTTGTGTGCCAAGCACTGGGCCCAGAACCTCTGGGACTTAGTTTGGTAAGAGAACACAGCCCCACCCTGCAGGAGCTCCCTCCGATGGTGGACAGACAGGGGTAATTACTGCACAATGTGATGAGTGTTCTAGGTCCTGGAAAGGGGCTCCACGGGCCAGGGAGGGAGTGACTAACCTTGGACCGCCTGGGGGCCTGGAGGGAGGGCTGGGCCTAGAAGCCTTAACAGCAGTTCACTTGCCTAGCAAGGGGCAGGGAGAGGGAAAGAGTCCAAATTCTATCTTGGGCCGTGGTTCCATCAGATTATGTATTTACCAGAGGGTTGGCAAAGAACCAAATGGACAAGCAAAATTGGCTCTTCTTTCCTCTCCTCCCCCATTCCTCCTGGGAGAGATGCTGATGAACAATAGGGGTCAGAAGGCAGGTGGAAGTAAGGAAGAAATCTGGTGATTGTCACCCTGCAAATTATGTGGCCTTGGCAGCACTTGATGTCCCCAGTATGGAGTGAGGCCTGATAAGCACATGGCTTCCCCATCAGGTTGTGCACTTGGAAGAAGAGGTCCCATCTGTGACACCTACATGGTTTGCCACCTTGCCGAGAGCCAGGACAACTTGATAACATGATAGACAGAGATTCTTAAGACAAAGAGTAGCTGCGCTTAAGAGAGTGGGTGCTGCTAAAAACCTGTTGCCCGTTAATTGCTGTGGAGTAGAATATGCCAAGGTATCTTAATTCAAATCTTACCTCACCATCCCAGGGACCTTTTGTTGCTGTAAGGATGGTCGTCGGTTCCAAGAAGAAAATTAAAGGCTGCTCCTGAGATGAGCACAGTCATTTGGATGAAAGAAAACGCATGGTTGCATTTAGAGATCAGATCCCAACAAGACAGGGCACCACCTCCTGCCCAGAGAGGAATGGGCCACAGGACGCAAACTGGGATTTATGTGAGAACGCTTTGCCCTCATTACAGCACCTCTAGCAGGGAATCTTGATCCGTGTCTCTGGCGCTAATTAGTTCTCGCATCTGTTGCCATGGGTGCACATTGTGCCCATTTTCCTGAAGGGAGAACTGATGAGAGGATTGGCAGAGATGTTCTCAGAGGAGTGGTGCTGAGCCTGCTGAAGTATTTACTCAGGGAGAACTTCACCTTGTTTCTTTTACCTGAGGGCATTGTTTGCCTGCCTGCTGAGCTCAGAGTCTCTGCCCTCCAGGGTTAATTTTCATAATCTGTTTCTCAATTTGGAATAAAAATGGCAAAGCCCAAAGCTAAATGCTCATCAGATAACAGCTTCTGAGTAGCAGTTCAGTGGTTTAGGGCATGACCTTCTGAGCTAGGCTGCTTGGGCTTAGGCTCCTACCAGTTGTGTGAACATGGTGAGATTCTCAAATAAGAAATTGTGCTTCAATTTCTTCAACTGTAATATGGACTTGATAATAATAATTCCTTTCTCATAAGGGTCACCAGGAGGATTAGCTGAGTCTGTATACAGCTTTTGAAATAACACCCGACCCATGGGAGGAGTTAATCGTTAGGTGGCTCCATGAGAAATTACCGTCACCTGAATTGCTTTTGACTTACAAAAGCAGAAAGTTCAGATGCCTCCTTCTGATATTTGTTTAATAATAAAGCATTTTATTTAAATATTTATACATTTATCATATTTGTAATAATATAGCACTTGTATTATTCAATTTATTACTTTATAATAATAAATATATTTATAATATTGTTTTGTAATCTGTTTTACATTTATCTACTTATGAGCCATGGGGCCCAAGCATTTGATCAAACATTATTCCAGATATTTCTGTGAGGGTGGTTTTTGGATGAGATTGAAATTTAAATCATACTCTGTAACAGGTGGGACTCATGCAATCCATTGAAGGCCTTAATAGAACAAAGACGACCCCCCCCCCCCCCCCCAAAGAAGGAATTCTACCAGCAAATGGACCTTGGACTTGAGCTGCAACACTGGCTTTTCCTTCAGTCTCTAGTCTGCCAGCCCACCCTGCAGACTTTGGACTTACCAGCCTCCATAATTCATGAACTGATTCCTTTAAATCTCTCTCCTTCCCCTTCATACCTATGTATTCTGTTTCTCTGGAGAACCCTTAGACTATAAGACAGCTTGACCCTTAGACTAAGGGACAAGCTGATCTTTTCCTCACCGTACTGAACTAGCATCCTCAAGTAGACAAATGGAGTGGGGTGAGGATGCTTTGGAATTACCTGATGCCACTGCCGCACATCAGGGTATTCACAAGAATATAGGGAGAGGGGTCCTCTTTTCACACCCCCCAATCTACCCACCTAAGTCCAGGGCTCACAAGGGGCCAGCCTAGGGAGTGAGCCCCTGCTGCTTCCTCATCAAGAGAGGATGTGCCTCTCAGATGAGGAAACTGAGGCCCAGCAGGGAAGGACATCCTCAAGTTCACACAGTTAATGTGATACCAATGTAGGAATGGCCAAATGGATGAATAAACGAAACAGTGGGTCTTGAAACATATCCTGTGTAAATAGGAACTTATTTATAATAATTGGGGTAATTACAATTTGTGGGAGGCAACTGGCTATCAATTTTAGGGGAAAAATGTTATATCCTATCATACACAAAAATTCTAGGAGGTTTAAAGAACAAAATGTTTTTAAAGCCCCTAAGTAAGAAGCAAATATGCAAATGTATTTTAAAGATCTTGAGTTGGAGTAGACCTTTCTAAGGAAGACTCTAAGCCTAAAAGCCAAAGAAAACCTTCAGGTACTCTACAGATAAGCAATTCTCTATGAGCAACAGATTAACAGATAAACATTTAAATCTTTAGTAATATTAGAGAAACGTAAATAAGAAAAGGCAAATGGCCAACTGAGAGAAATTATTTGCAACTTAAGCAAAGAGCAAAAGAGTATTATTCATAATATATAAAGAACTCCCATAAATCAACAACCGAAAGATATAAACTCAATGGAAATAGACCAACTGTAAGATGAAATTGATTCACTGAAGTAAAGATTACAACTTGTTAATAAACACACAAAATGACAACTTCACTAACAACACTGGGAACACAAATTTAAAACAATAAGTTCTTTTTTTGTCTTTTGGTTTGATAGAATTTGATAAAATTTGCTGATTGCTAGTGTTGATAAAAGGGGGTAAAGGGATTCAAACTTTCAGAATGGGGGTGAGAGTGAAAATGGATATCGTTTGTGGTGAGAACAAAAAAGTTCACAGGTGTGCAGAAAAGTATACCTTTAAAGACACTTCAGAACCATTTAGAATTGCAAAGGGAATGGAAACAAATGTTCATCAATAAAGGATGGTTGGCTTAAAAAAAATAAAACTAAGTTTATGACACAGTAGAACGAAAACCTAATTGCTGGGTTCTCCTCCAGTGCACTCAACACAAATGCACCATCCCAATCACTTATTTTACCTCAGTTCATTTACTATCTGGTTTCCCTCAGAATGGGCCCCTACGCTAAAAAGCAGAGAGCTAGAAGGGGCCTGGTCCAGTCCTTTTCACTCAAGAGGTGAGCTTTTAAAATATTCAGAGTATGGTTACTGAACTAAAGAGCTTTACATCCCAGCAAGATAAACAGCTAAGTTAACAGTGTGATTATGGGATGTAATTCACAATGTCAGGAGCTTGTTAACAAAAATTTGAAACATACTCTGTGGCAAGTACTCTTAAAATGGTTATAAATCTAAACACAGTGCTTAGTTTTGTGCTCAAATTGTAGAAGTGTTCAAAATTAGCCACATGGAATAAACAAAATGTGGTCTACATATACCATGGAGTAGTATCCAGCCATCAAAAGAAATGAAATAATGCCTTTTGCAGCAACTTGAATGGAACTGGAGACCTGTATCTTAAACAAAGTATCTCAGGAATAGAAAAAAAAGCAGCACATGTTCTCCCTAATAAGTGAGAACAAAAAGATGTGTACACACAGGCACAAAGAGATGTAAGGGACATTGGAAATAAAGAAGATGGGAGAGAGAGAAGGAATAAAAACTTATTTATTTAGTACATTGAATATTATTCTGGTGACAAATTCACTAAAAGCCCTGCCTTCAGCATGATTCAATGTATTCATGTAACAAAAACATTCATAACTCCCTTAATATTTTGAAATTTAAAAATATTAGTCATATAGCACAGCAAATATTTAATGCTATTGTGGCTATCACTAGAAATTCATATGAAAAATTACAAGGGTATACTGACAGTTCAATTGGTGATCAAGGAAGTTTGGAGTTCTGTAGCCTCTCCCAAATATTTCCAAGTACAGTCTACCTTAAAGATAGGGTCTAAATAAGAAGTTCTCTTTAGCTTCTTGGGCTTTTATAATGTGTAATTTTGGAGATTTTCAATCTTTTATGAAATCTAACTGCTAAAATGCCAAGTTTACTAGATATTATATGCTGTGAGAATTGTATTGAGTTTTTTGTCAAGGCAGAGTTAATGAGGTATAATTAAAATTTATGTGTCTAGGATCCCATGTTAAAAAAAAACAAACCTGTTCATATCTTCAAATGATTCTACCATTTTTATTTCTGTTTAAAAAGTTTTGAAATTTAGCATTATTATCCTATATCATTAGATTGAGAAATTCCCTTGTCTGGAATTTTCTGGCCTGTGGGGACTGTAGTGATGTATCCTTTTTTATTCCTGATATTGGCTTATTTGTGTCTTTTACACTCCTGATTAATCTTGTCCAGGATTTTGCTATTTTATTGTTCTTTGTACAGACCCAACTTGTTTTCATTCTATTAATCCTCTCAACTCTTTCTTGCTTCTTTATTATATGAATTTCTGTTCATATCTTCATTTCTTTTCTTTCTTTTTGAGACAGGGTTTTACTCTGTTGCCCCAGGCTAGAGTGTCATGCAGTCAGAGCTCACAGCAACCTCAAATTCCTGGGCTTAACCATCCCCTGGCCTTAGGCTCTTGAGTAGCTGAGACTATAGGCACCTGCCACAAAACCCCACTATTTTTTCTATTTTTAGTAGAGACAGGGTCTTGCTTTTGCTGATCTTGAACTCCTGACCTCAGGTGATTTACCTGCCTTGGCCTCTCAGAGTGCTAGGAGGCGTGAGTCTTCATTATTTTCTTTCTTTAGTTTATTGACCTCACCTCTTTCTAGTTTTGGCCTTTGGAAGGATGGTATTGGTAAGGGCCCACTGTTAAACACTGCTGATTTTTTTCTATATTTGACAGAGGTGAGGTCTTGCTTTTGCTCAGGCTGGTAAGGGGCTCCTACCCTCAAGAGACTCACCCATCCTTATTCTAGTTCCTACCAGAGTCCTAGAATTGCTGGTATGGGTAAAAACACCCTGTTGAACAATGCTACTACCCTTATCTCTCTCTTTCTGTTCTTCTGCTTGACTTTTATTCATTTCACACACCCCTTTATCTTTGTCTTTTTCTTTCTTTTCTCCCTTCTTGCTCTTTTCTCTTCTTTTTGGCCCTATACCCAAAGGACACTCCAACATCTAAGCACAGAAACAAGATGACTTAAAGAGAAGCAGGAAGAGAGAGGAAAAAGTAGAGGAAGGAAGTGAACAAGAAGAAAACATGCATGAGGAGGAAATAGAAAAATTCTGCCAATATGAAAAACCAGAACAGATCATACACACCCTGCCTCCCCCATGATAAAGGATCATGAGGAAGCTACCACAGAGGATTGCACCTACAAAGAAGTTATGGAAATGACAGAATAGAAATTTAAATATGGATGGCAAAAAACAAAACAAAACAAAACAAAACAAAACAAAAGGAACTGAAGGGAAAATGGAAAAAAACCAAAAGAAAAATCTAAAAACAGACCTAAATAATGAATGAAAGACATGAAGAAACTAGAAAGGATATATCAGAGCTTAAGGAATTGAAGGAGTCAGTCAGGGCACTAAAGATGCAGCAGAGAGTATCAATAACAGATTAGACTGTAGAGAAGAAAGAACCTCAGAGTTAGAGGACAAGGCTCTTGAGTTAACCCAGGCTGTTAAAGAGGCAGAAAAGAGGAGAGAGAGCAGAGCAGTTGCTCAGAGATTTATGGGACTTCACAAAGCATTCAAACATACGAGTTATAGGAATCTCTGAAAGAAGAAGACTGACCCAAAGGAATTGAAGCTCTACTGGAGGATATCATAAAAATTTCCCAAGCATCACCAAAAATTCCAACACACTCCTTTTAGAGGGATATCCAACACGTGGTTGTCTCAACACAAACAGAGCATCTCCTATACGCATTGTAATGAACCAGGCCAACGTCAAGACAAAAGAGAAAATTCTGCAAGCAGACAGAAGTAAGCACCAATTGACTTATGGGGCAGATCCTTCAGGGAAACAGCTGAGTTTTTGGCTGCAACTTTTCAAGCCAGAAGAGAGTAACCATCTACCTCTAACCTTCTTAAACAAAACAAATTTCAGTCCAGAATTCTCTGTCCTGCTAAACTAAGCTTCAAACTCGATGGAGAAATCAAATAGTTTACTGACATGCAAACATTAAGGAAATTCACCACAACAAGACCAGCTCTGCAGGAAATACTCAGACTTGTTCACACTGACCATCACAATGGACAATCAGCAAAGTAAACACCCGGAAACTAAAGGACAAAACCTAGCTTCCATGATGGCACAAAGGATAAAACTAAGCAACGGGCTTAGGAAGCAAAGCTAGCCTATTTCCTTTCTCCCTTTTTCCTAGAGTCATGGTTCTTCACTCTAGATGAAACCCTGGGTGTTTACTGTGTCC
Source organism: Loris lydekkerianus (assembly GCA_963574355.1). NCBI lineage: Eukaryota > Metazoa > Chordata > Mammalia > Primates > Lorisidae > Loris > Loris lydekkerianus. Next base: position 30,822 of record CAUYPK010127648.1, read on the forward strand.
CCTCTCTGGTGTGGGGAATGTTAGTTCCTCCTCAGACTGAGCCTGCTGTGAACTCTGCTGGGCTTCTCAGCTGCTCTTCCCAGCTCTCCATGGAGCACCACAGCCTCCCAGCTGCTCCCTTACAATTGGCAAATGCCTAAAGGCCAGAGCAGTTTCCCCCACCAGGCTGACCCTCTGCCTCCCTCATCTCTGGGGTCCTGGCTTCTCCATCCGCTGCCTACATAGCTCTTGCCTGACTTCAAACAGGTTTTATTTTCCTTAGTATTTATCCAGCTTTTCCAAGTGATTTTGGCATCAATTGGCTACAAGCTAGTTTCCCCTCACTAGAACTGAAAATCTTTATTCAGAGATTCTTTCTCTGTTTAAAAAAAGTGATAATTTAAAAATTCAGAAGATTCTGAAAAGATGTTGGCCCTAGGTGGAAAGAAGTGTCTTTTTTACCTGGTTCAGCTGAGACCATAAACCACAGATATGGTCAACTGATAATGCCTTTAGTGAGACTTTTCACTTGTGTCCTCCTTCCCAATTTTATTTATTACACAACCAACAGGTAATAAAATAAAAAGCAGTTAATTACCTGTGATCTCATTCTTCCAAATAAAAACATATCTTTTTTAAAAAATTTTTATTTTGGGAGTATGTACTCTTATAATACAATCCTTTGTTCATGCATAAATTCTGCCTATGGAATCACAGTCTGCCTATCTATCTATCTATCTATCTATCTATCTATCTATCTATCTTACTTAGCATCACTTCATAAAAATATTTTGCCAGTCCATGTAATCCCAATTTTAACAGCTATATTATGTAGTCTAAATTGCCTTATATATTTGTTTCAAGACTCATATTTCCTATGTAAATTTCCTGTGTATCTACTTATTTGACAGAAGTCTTTTTTTAAATTGAGTCTATTATAAATGACTTCATTTTAAAATTCATGCTATTTTATTTCTCAAGGTTTTTTATTCATACAGTAGAATGTCAATCTCTCCTCCTTGTGATTTCTTTGATTACAGAGAAACCAAACCACAGCTGGCTCCTTGCATTTGCTGAGGATGTATTTTAGAGTTCCCACATAGCAAGAAAGTCTATGATTATTGAACTAGACTACACCTAGTAAGTAAGAGGCAGGGGCAGGGAGGAAACAAAGATGAAAACATGCTCTTGCCATGGAAAGGCTTGTCCTCTAAAGGGAATGATGAATGTTCCTCGCTTCTGTTAGTTCAACTGTGATGGGGGAAGTAACAGGGTCATTGAGAAAGGAGCTGGCAAAAAGAGTGCACAAAGTCTTTAGGGGAAAACAAAGTGTCCTCCTTCCTAACAAGTCCTTTACATGTGGGGGAATCAAGAAAGACTTTGCTGAGAAGTTGAGTGAATAGGAATTGTTAGTAGAGAAGACAACTCTCGGCAGAGGGAAGAGCGTGTGTCAAGACGCTCACGGAACAGCAACAGGGCTGGCTCAGAGCATGGGGTGGGCTGGCGGAGAGTGGGGGTAAAGGCGCCAAATGATAGGGTGATGCTTTCTTATTTCTTTGCCCAATCAAAATTCTTGTTCTGCAAATGCTGACATCAGCTGAGGATAAACTGAAATGAGGTCTGACTCTGTCTAAGGGCTTTTGAATTTTTGTTCAGATTAATCTAACTGGTGTAGAACAGCCATGGAAAGTATTTTTTAAGCAGGAACTTCCTATACCTTTGCTAAACCACCAGCTCCTTTGCTCTGGAGGAAAACCATCCCCATCCTTTCCTTTCTTTTGTAATTTGGATTCAGTAAAAAAAAAAAAAAAAAAATATATATATATATATATATATATATAATCTAAATTGGCACAGAGAACCATGAATATTTTCATCAGCCAGTTAATGAGAACTTCTGAATACCTCTTCATTAAGAGAACTGAAATTATATATTAACTCAGATCAGTGTTCTCAAGTTGCATGTGGCTGTTTCAAGAACTCAAACCTCAGCATTACACTTCTATGCTACATAGTGCGGAGCATATAGAACTTGTTGGATTACTGTCAGTTACAGTAGTGAACTCTAATTTAGAGTTATAATAGCTGAGAATCATTTATTTATTTTGGACAAAATAAATTTACTTTTATAAGTCATTTATTTATCATGGACAAAATTTTAAATACAACAACATTGCATTTTCTACCTTGAAGGTGAGCTTTTGTCATCCTTAGTCCTTGCCTCTTTCTCTTCACTGGTATACTACATGTGTCTGTTCTCCTTTCCTGTGCTCCTGGCAGACATCACTAGTTGATTTTCAGGACTTCATAGTTGAGCCACTGTGGCCTGAAGGGCTCCAGGCATCATGATCTGTGGGTTATATGTGTTTGTGAGATGAAGCCCAATTACTACGCTATCATTTTTGCATTTTCCTTATTTAATTGATGTTAGAAACCTTATGCTTTGAACACAAATCTCCAGCTCTGTGGCATTCATAAATTCCTTCACAGTTGATGCCACATTTATAATCTCATTTTCTTCCCCAATCTTTAGTGGAGGACTCTGCTAACATCCACCTAACAGAAAGATTGGTGGGAAAATACCTAGGTTAGTAATTCCTACACCAGCAATGAATCATCTGCACAGCAGTCTCTTCCAACTCTGAGGAGAATTTTTAAAAGTAACTTGTAGAAATAAGCCCCTTTCCCAAAACATTTCTTAGATGTGAGATTCCCTGAAAGATCTTTTTAAGTATAAATGATGGTACAGAGATGGCCCTGAAATGCCCCCAGCCTTCTGGCATAGAAAGCTTTTCTTTATAAAACTTTCATTTGAGCTCACATAAGACATTTACATTACAAAAATAGTGCATGCTTGTTTATTATAAAAACATTCACAAAATACAAAGTAAAATGTGAAAGTCCCCACTTTCCTTTCCAACTCCCTAAAGGTAATTAGTGTTGAAAGATCTTTAAGACAGTCTTCTGTGCACATATAAACATATATGTGTCTTTCTTTGCATGTAATAGGGGCATTTTTTTTTTTTAAAAAGAAGGAGATTAGATTAGCCTGAGCAACAGTGAGATTCTGTCTCTAATAAAAATAGAAAAATTGGCCAGGTGTGGCACACACCTGTATCCCAGCTACTTTTGAAGCTGAGGCAGAAAAATTGCTTGAGCCCAGGAGTTTGAGGTTGCTGTGAGCTAGGCCAATGCCTTGGCTCTCTAGCCCAGGGCAATAGAGTGAGACTATGCCTCAAAAAAACAAAAATAGATTATACCAGACATATTATTCTGTGATTTGACTTATTCCCTCCCCGATAAAACACTAGATTTAAGTGCTTACTTTTTTTTTTTTTTGAGACAGAGTCTCACTTTGTCACCCTTGGTAGAGTGCCATGGCATCACAGCTCACTGCAACCTCCAACTCCTGGGCTTAGGCGTTTCTTTTGCCTCTGCCTCCTGAGTAGCTGGGACTACAAGCCCTCACCATAATGCCTGGCTATTTTTTGTTGCAATTTGGACAGGGCCGGGTTTGAACCCACCACCCTCCGTATATGGGGCTGGCGCCCTACCCACTGAGCCACAGGCGCTACCCTTAAGTGCTTACTTTTTATTGAAACCAATTAATTACAGCTTTTTAATATGTTTTGGTAGGGAGATACCACATACACCCGATAGCACACGTATATGGGCAGCTATCCACTGGCTGTGCCTGGGTCTGATGGGCAAAGTTGAGAGTTACTGGTCTAGGTGACCTTGAAGGGGCTGGAGATTTAGGCAGGATGGAGTACAAGGAAATAGGAAATAAGGCCGGGGTGTTGTAAAAGTATAGCTGGTGGTCTCACTCTGCTTAGGTCACTATGATGAAATCCACAGACTGGGCGGCTTAAACAAAATTTATTTTCTGACAGTTTCCGAGGCTGAGTCCAAGATCAAAGCCCGGCAGGGTTTGGCTTCCGATAAGGTCCCTCCGCCCAGCGTGAAGACCTCTGCCTTCTCCCTGTGATCTCACGGCAGAGAGCACTCGAGTTCTGGCCTTCCTTCCTTTTCTTGTGAGGATACTAATCCTGTTATGGGGGCCCTACTCTCATGACCGCATCCAAACTTAATTTCTTCCCAAAGGCTTCACTTCCAAATACCATCACACTGGGGATTAAGGCTTCAGTATATGAATTTTGGGGAGACACAAACATTCAGTCCGTAGCAGTAGGGGTCCTGCTGTCACTTGCGTGGACTGTCTCCCTGTCTCGACCCTGGCTGGGTTTTGCTCCAGCGATCTTTCCGCTGTTCTGAGTTTTGCTGTGTCATCTTCCCGCTGTTCTGTTCCGTTCTCGTCTGTTCTGCATGTTAGCTTCACTTCTTCTCTGTTTTCATAGTCATATCAAGACACAAGTTCAGAGGGCAGCAAGATCTCATTCTTCCGTGTTTATCCCCAAATTAAGAGTATAAATCCCTCTCTGGTCACTGGAGATTATTGGATAAAATGCTTTTATGCTGTTTATTCATAGGTATCCTCATTAAGTCTATCCAGTATCTAATTTTTTGGACAATGTTTTGGGGCAGCAAAGATAAGTAGAAACAACCAGTTTTGAACTGGAGGCAGGTGTGCATGCCCTGGAAGCAAAGGACAGCCTCTCATCTGACAAGTGCTTCACAATTTGATCCAAACGCCACAGGCCGAAGGCAAGAAGGCCCAGTGCAGAGGCTACATGGGGAAGTGGCATACATGCTGCACAGAAAACAGAAGCTGAAGGGTCAGCCCAGCCCAGCCTTGCCACCAACTTGCCAAGGGGCCCTGGGCCAGTGCTGCCTGCCTTGGACTATTGACCGTTCTCACTGGGAATGAAAGGGGCTACAGGGATCTCTGAAGTTTCTTCCAGCCCAACATGCCCTTAAATAGGAGAACAGCATTAACCTAAAACTTGTATTTGGAATTTAATTGTCCCTGGATATAGTAAAGTTTCCATAGGTATCTACTCCCTAGTTTATAGGTTTTTTTTGTTTGTTTTTTTGTTTTTTTTTTCTCAATTAAATCCTTCAGTCGGGAGAAGAAAATTAGAAAAATTGGGCCTAATGTATGTAAAGCTTCTACATCTTGATGTCTGTTTGTGGTCCTAGCCGTACAACATTTGCCAGAGTAACCACTTTGTTGAATGGTGTTTTACCCTGCAATGGGGTTTAAAGTGCAGAGTGGTTTTTAATTATGAATAGTAAAGCATCTATGATATATACATAAGGCATATAGTTTTAGAATATTTAAAGGAAAGAAGGATTTTGTGATACCAAAATTTATTCCTGAATTTCTTGCCTTCCATTCTTTCCCTCCTTTCACAGACACATGAACATTTCCACGTGCCAGTGGGATGACCAGCATCTATGTTGCCTGCTTTAGCACTGGAAGCCCCTGTTCCAGGCACCGTCTAGTTCTCAAGTTTTGTCAGGCATTGTATGAGGTACTGAGTATATAGTGAGAAACAAAAACTGAACGTTATAACTGCACATATATTCCAGTTATTATTTTAAAGATAAGATCTGTAAGTGAGAGAAATCATCCTTTACTATATCAAAAGCTTTTCCATAGGACCTTCTAAATTTCACTTCAAATGCCAGTTCCCAGATTACCAAAAGATTATTTTATTATATATGAATGTGGTAAAATAAAAACACTGATAATTAGCTCAGTGCCTGTAGCTCAGCGGCTAGGGCACCAGCCACATATATTGGAGCTGGCAGGTTCAAACCTAGCCTGGCCCTGCCAAACAACAATGACAACTACAACCAAAAAGTAGCCGGGCGTTGTGGCGGGCACCTGTAGTCCCAGCTACCTGGAAGGCTGAGGCAAGAGAATCACTTACGCCGAAGAGTTGAAGGTTGCTGTGAGCTGTGACACCACAGCACTCTACTGAAGGGGACATAGCGAGACTCTGTCTCAAAATAAATAAATAAAACACTGATAATTATGAAGTAATGATTAATAAAGATGGAGTTGTCTCAATACACTGAAATGGCTAGTTCCTAAAAAGTCAACCTCTATTCTAGACTTTATTAATAATTAAAGCCAACCTTAAATTATTTTTTCCCTTTTTTCTTCAGCAGGCAGTTTAATAACAATACATTTGGAAATGTCTGTAGAAAGCATTACCGAATAAAAGAATCTTATACTAAAGTATGATATACATACCCACATCTTAACTGTACAACCCAATAGTTTTCAAACGATGGAAACACTGAACTATTTTCAAGTACTTGAATGTGCATCATCTCGTTTAAGTGGAGCAGTCACCTTGCAGGTCAGCAGGATGTGTAATTTTCAGTTCCTGGCAGAGTCAATGGCTGTGCAGGACCACTCGGCTAGCAAGAGGCATAGCTGGGGTTGAACCCTGGTTTCCGGGCTCTCACTCACTTCTCTCACAAACTTCTAGTCTGTTTTCTATGCTTGAATAATATATAAAATAGAAGGAGGGAGAAAGGGAAGATGGAAGAACATTACTAAATCTCATTTGTAGGTGATGGGGCACTGAGGAGAATTACTCTGCTTATTTGCCTTCAGTAAAGAAAAAGTCTTGAATTTCAGCACAGTCGGACTTGACATGAACACCTCTTTTATTAGATTTCATCATATTCTATAGACAGTAATTCGTCCTCAAATATTCCCAGGTTGGTATAGACACAGAACAGACACATACGGAGTCCCTCTTCAGGCTAAGAAGGCACTGTCTTTCCAGGCAGGACTTTGCAATTTGTAGGTGAGACAATAAATACATGAATGGAGGGTCACTTCCACCGTGACCCTCTGTAGAGCTATGGCTCTAGAAAGGAGGAGAATTTACTTCCAGAGAACATGTTGAGAGCAGCCCCCACGGAGGTGAGCTGGCAAGTGAGCTGGGCCTAGAGGCATTTCACTGAGTGGGTGGGAAATGGGTGCTCAGAAGGGGCAAGGAAAGGACATTTGTTAGAGAACAGTGACTCCTTAGTGTCACTCGGCAGCTGGGCCAAAGGAAGACCACACTTTGTGTCTTCAGCACTTCATAATCCTCTGCCTAGTGCTCCAGATAAAGTGGAGCTGCCACTATACACATCTTTGTTATGGCAATCTACCTCCTCCCAGGAAGCTACCTGGGAGAATCAGGAATTACATACCTGCCAGTTTGAGAACAAAGGTAAACAAAGGGCAGACACAGCCTGAGGTCATAGAGTGAGCTGGCAGTAACATCACACATTCCTAAAGGGAAGGGTAGTCTGGTTGCTGCTATGAAAGCCTCCAGGGAGGAGGTGGCCACTTACCGGTCTCAGCACACTCCGTCTTCTCTGCCCGCACTGGCCACAGCAGCAGGTCTGGGTTCCAGGTACCTAGGTTTGAGTTCTCAGTCAAGAACTGAAGCTTCTACAAGGAGATTCCTCTCAGGGACCCAGAGCACTTATAAATTGTCAAAGTCAGGGGCAAACAGGCTTCTTTCTGCACTTTACATGCCTGGAAACAGTTGCTGACTCTGCCTCCCTTTAGCAGATAACAAAGTTTGGGAACCAAATTTGAGGATATCTGTACAGATATAAATTTAAATAGCCATATGTGCAAGAGAGATGATGATGTACATGTGTATCAGACAATGTGTATTTAATTTTAAAAACAGAAACTAACACAGAACCCAGAGTTTGGTAATGCGGCCCTTAAGAAAATGCTAATGAGTCTAATGGCTAGGGAATTTTAATAGAATAGGAAACCACATGCTATAGCTTAAGCTTCAAGAGCACATTCTTTGCTATATCCCCAAATGCTTAATTCTTGCTTAAACTACTGAATAATTCTAAGTAGTGGAAATGAACACAGGGGTGCTGAGCCTTTCCTGACTCCTGAGGCTTCTCGGAACTTTTTGGTTAGGATGTAACACATTCCATTATGCCCTCACTTCTGTTTTAAAACTCCGTGGTTCGCAGGCTTTTCCATGAGAAAACTAGTGTTTTGGGAATGTAAAAAAACGTCGTCACATGAGGATACTGATTCACACACTCTCAGGAGTGTTTCAAAGACTGGTGACAATGGAATCACTTTGCTCAGTGGTTCCATCGGATTCTTGACCACTCCTTGGGGGAGTCTGGATGGGATTCGTGCGCACTCCAGCTTCAGACAGCCTGATCCCACGCTGACAACCAGCAGTTCCTCTGTGCTCTACTCAGGAGCGCAAGACCAAGGGACTAGTGCATGCCAATTTCTCATGACAGTCTCCCAGACCCAAGAAGACCCTCTGCTCCTTATTTTAAAAGTCTAAAAAAAATTTTTCCATTATTTTTCTAAAATAAATTTGCCATTTGAGTTTGTGCACATGCCACAGAATAATTAAAACTGACCCAGGCAAGTCACATTGTTCCAAATCATCATCCCAGAACTTCCTCTGGTAAAGAATCCGCCACTGAGGAGGGCTGAGGCTGGAAGATGGAGGAGGCAGGTCTGGCAGAGCCTCACAATCAAAGCCTCCTCCAGGATCACCCTCTCTTCCCTCCTCTACCACCCTCTTCTCTGGTAGGGACGCTCTTAAAGCAATCATGTCTTCTATGAAAGGCAAGGCCTGTTAGGACATGAACCAGACACAGAAGGTCCTCCAGGCAAGACTTCCCAAAGACAATTTGGCCAAATTCATAAATTAAGCTGAAAATTTGATCTTGCTTGCTGCCAAGTGGGGCTAATTAATTTCTGTAGAGACTGATGAACAGGAAGCACACTATTCATATTATTTCATCAACAATTAATTCACTAAGCTCAGATTCATTAGTTTCCTGGCATTCACCATCCTAAACAGTGTTGGGAAGGTGTTTGTGGAGGGAGCCCGGCTATTTTAAGCCTCCTGGAGAACACAGGCTCAGCTCCCTCCTTGCAGGTGACTTCACCCTCCCCTGGAGACGACTCATTAGGGATTGTTTTGCAGCCCGGGAGGCAGGCCTGGGTGGTGCACCATTCCTCCCTGAGATGTTCTGGAACTTTATAGCCTCCCTGGCAGGGGCAAGCATGCTCTGGGCCCCACATTGATGGCTGCTCCACTAATGAGCTGCACAAATGCCCCAGGGCACTCCCAAGGACAGGAAGCTGGAGGGAATGGAGCTCAGTCTGCTTCAGCCCAGTCTCCCCAAACCCCTCCTGTCCTCCTCAGATCCCCTCCAGACCAGAGGCCCTGTGTTCTACAGCCCAAGCTCCCGGGTCAGAGTTGTTCATGGACTGGTCAGTCAGCCAGCACCTGATGCGGTCAGGGGCACAGTCAGGGAAGGCTTCCTAAAGGAAGAGCAATACGCACATTCCACCAGGGCAGGGAAGAGACCCCTTGCGCTTTGTGACAACTGCATACCCAGCTCCTAGCACAGGTCCTGACACACAGTGATAACAAACGTGAGAGATAGGGAAAAAGTAGTGGCTAAGCTGAAAACTGATGAGTAGGAGCATCCCCCCGGTAGGAGCAGTGGGGTGGAGGTGGCAAGCCTGTAGTTGTACACATTGTGTACGGCACATCTCTAAGGACACTATATGCGTGCATGGAAATAGATCTGGAATTCTGCAGCATGAAGCTTGCACAGCTGCACACAGCAGTCCTCACAACAGGGCAAGGACGAGAGCATTTCAGGCTAAGGGCACAGCATGTGTAAAGGCCCGAAAGTAAGCAAGAAAAAGGAGGAATGTTCAGCAATTAAAAGAAGCTCAGATAAGCTAGAAGTCTAGAGGGCAGAGGCTGTATTTTCTATATCCATGTGTCCTCCAAGAGGTTTCTCCTGTATACCAACAAGGCCTTGAATTCAAGTGAGCCTCAGATGTTCTGCCAGCACCAAGGGTGCCCAGGCCTCCAGGCTAACATGGGGGCCCGGGAGCACATCCAGCACCAAGGGAACCCAGGTCTCTGTGCTAACGTGGGGGCCCGTGAGCACACCCAGCACCACGAGGGAGGTGCTCACTCTGGCGGGGCATGCAGAGGTGGGGGAAGAGATATATGTCACTTCTAGCATTGTGTAAGGGCTCTAGAGGACAAAAAAGACTTTCATCAGGGCCGAGTTTTGTCACATCCTCATAGAACATTGATTTTGAGGTAACTGCGGCCTGAATTTATATTCACTATACCATTTCAGCATATTAGAAGCATGAAAGGCCACAGAAATTATCTGGATAAGTTCCAACTTTAATCTTGAGGAGACTGTGGCCCACACTGTTAGTAAAACAATCAGGCCTCCAATACTGTCCTTTGAAAGTAGCTGCATAGCAGCCAGGCACGGCAGCTCACACCCGTAACCCTGCTACTCTGGAGGTGGCAGAGGCAGGAGGATCCCTTGAGCTCAGGCATTGGAGACCAACCTGAGCAAGAACAAGACTCCATCTCTACTAAAAATAGAAAAACTAGCCGGGCATGGTGGCAGGTGCTTGTAGTCCCAACTAGCTTAGGGCAGGAGGATCGCTTGAGCCCAGGAGTTTGAGGTTGCTGTGAGCTATGATGCCACAGCACTCCCCCTAGAGCAACAGAGTGAGACTCTGCCTCAAAAACATACAAATAAACAAAAACAAACAAACCCCTCTCCTAAAGAAAAAAGACATGTTCCTGCGCATCAAAAGACCCCCACGGACATTTCTCCTTTCTGGGGCCTGCCTTCCTGCATCAGTGTGTGGTCAGCCTGGAAGTTGGTCCTGCTCAGCTCTGAGTGTGAGGCAAGAGGTGCTGACTGCTCTTGAGCCCTAAGTGATGCTGTGTGGTGCCACCCAAGTCACGAATCTTTCCCAGCAAGCCTCTTGACCTCAAAGAACATATGCAGTGCAGACTGGCTGGCTGAGCATCACAGGAGAGAAGAAGGTCAAATGGTTTGAAAAGAGCCATGTCCAACTCCTATGCTCTCCCAAGGAAGGTGCATGTATCACGTCTGCACGAGACCAGGACTTTGCCTGCAAATCTGAGTGGGACACAGCATATTCACAGCTCTGTGACAATGGGTATCCCACAGAAGGTGGTCAGGTCAGTTCCCCTGGCCAGGCTCTGCCCTGGTGAAGGAGGGAGGCCCAGGCCTGATCAGGAGACTCTGGCTCTGAGTCCTGGCAGCAGCCAGACGGCTGATACTCTGTTCATGTTCATGAATTTCCTTTTTTGTCTGGGTGTAGTAAACCAGGTGCCTAAGGTGCCTTGGCCCATGAGGCAGGCAAGTTAGAGCCCTTGATGGCAGCCTCTCTCAGAAGCCCCGACTTGCTCGGACCCTGCCTCATGGAGGAGAAGCCCTCAGGAGGGTTTTGCTCATGACTGCTTTCCCATTTCCCCAGGTATTGCCAGGAACAGGATTTTACTGAGTCTCCAATATTTGATATTTTTGGCAAAAAATGTTAAATTTTGCACTGTCTCACAACTGCACACAGAAAGAGAAGCTGCATTTCCAAATTGAAATATTTCATGTAATAAAAGGTTCCAGATTGAATAAGCAAAAATGGTAGACTCCATTTTCAGGGTAATGTGGCCCTTCCTCCCAACGCTAAATGAAATTATGGAATATACATAAATATAGACTATGCTATAGACTATGTCTAGATTAGTGTCCACAGCTGAAGAAGGGTGCCAGGCAAGTATCAGAAGAATTCAAGGAAATTCTGTTAGATTGAAAGGAAGATGCCCATACACAACTAGTAACTCAGCTTCCTGAGAAAGGAGCAAAGACCTTCTTTCTAATCTGTGGGGTTTCCCTTCTATCAAGTCATACATGTGGGTCCAGTGAAAAGTCAGATGTGAGGGAGAGTGATGTTTCCAGGAGACAGGACTCAGATCTAGTTGCCATTCTTCTTAAAGATAACAGTTGAGTACCTCGCCTTTTCTGCAGGGCCCATGCCTCTCCCACCGTCAGCCCACGTGCTTTGGATGGGCTTCCTTGCACACTCCTTACCGCCGTCCCCTGCTCCCAGGTTGGGCATCGGTCGTCTTCAATTCCCTCTTTATGGTGGGATTTAAGCTGAGCGCCAAGTCAACACATTGGAGGAAGAGAGCCATGCTGAGTACTAACGACATCGTTTGACACCTGCTGTAAGTTGCAACTGACACTTAGCCCTACTCCAGAACTATCCTGTCATATGAGCCAATAAATTCTCTTTTTGTTTAAGCCAACTTGAGTTGGGTTTTCTGTCATTTATAACCAAGAGAACTCCAACCACTTTGGTTAGGCAGTTTGAAGGCAACATTGCTTCTCTGAGAAGCTGCACGCATCGAAGATAGCATGAATTTTAACATCTGTGCTCACGAGAACATTCTATCTTTATAAGACAGTTTAAGAACAACCAACAAAAGGGAAATTGATGAGGTTCACGTAGATGGCCTGTACATAAACAAGTCTTCCCTGGCAAGTGCAGTTAGTATTTTAATCTTCCTGAGAGGGCTCACAACCAGGTTACTGACCGGGCCTCAGTGACCAGAGGCAACTGAAGGTGATGTGACATGTTTTCCTGCCCATTGACAAGCCCACCCAGTCTGAAGATGAACCTTTTGGGTTCCTGAAGGGCAGAAACACTCCATGTCCCATAAGGCATCCCATGACTGTGTTAAGGAAGCAAGAGAAAAAAATGAGAAGACATTTTCTGTTCACCTGACCATGTTCTTCTGCTCTCTCACGGAGGTGCCACCCTCCTCCTTCCAGCTCCTGCCCCCAGCTTGCTTTTTGCTTTCTTCACGTCTGGTTATTTTCATAGCATCTACCACTATCGGTCATAAAATGCTCACTGAAATGTTCATTTGTGGACTATCAGACTCTTCTCAACTGTAGGCTCTGCCAGGCAGCAGCCAGGCTGGTTTCAGCCTGTTCCGTGTGCTCAGAGGGTGGCCTGAAGAAATGAACGCTGAGTGTGTGGGCCAGTGCTTGTGACTTCCTTGGGGGTGAGAGGGATGAAGGAGTAAGTTTCTTCATACACTATTTCTGTCTCAGATATTTCTTTCTTCTAAGGCTTTTTCTTTAATAAAGGGATATTTTTGTCAATCAATTTTTATCATAATATTTTCAAGGAAGGGGAGGAAAGCCCAGTGGAAGAATGAAGAAGGGTCTTGGTACTACCTAGAAACTGGTTCTGTGAGTTTATCTTTCTTTGGATGTGGGAGTGGGCTCTTTAGCGGAGGAAATGAAAGCTGTGTTGATCCACCTCTGGAAGGGAATTTACCAGCTTCCACCGTGAGTCATGCAGGTTAAGGGTTCTGGCTGATTGTTCAAATTCTGATTTGGGGTAAAAGAGCATGAATATATTTGTCTTGTTATGAACTTTCCAGTTTGCTGTTACCTGAAGAACTTAGAGAACTATGAGGGGAGTGAAGTGGAGAAAAACAGGTTTAAAAAAATAGTCTGAGTAGATTCAAGTCAACAAGAGGGGAATACTTCAGTCAAAGAGGCCTCCTCAGTGGAAACATAGTCCTTAAAATACTTTACAGTAATGTAAAACGGAACAGTGCCATAGTGTTAAGTTCGGACCCCAAAACAAAAAAAGACTCAGGACCGAAAAGTTGCAGCTGTAGAATAATAGTAACTGGGTTGATAAGCACCCTGCCTGGCGGGCCAGTTTATCTGCCCAGAAACATCTCTTATCATCCGCCTCAGCTCTGCCCTGAGCCACCCTAAACCCACACCCACTCACACACCCCCACCCTTCCCCTCTCCTTCCTCTTCCTCCTCTCATCTTAACAGTCTCCTCTTCTGGAAACCCTTCCCTAAAGCCAGCGTCCTCATAAGTGTGCTGAGGTCAAGTCTCCATACTTTTTGTACTTCCAGGTCATCCCACAAAACACAGCACCCTCCCCCACCCCAGGCTGTGAGCTGGGACTGTGGATGGAGTCATTCCACACAGTGTCCCCAGCACCCCACACAGGGGCTGGTACATGATCTCAACAAGTAAATCTTGGATATGGACCGAAATCGGCCAAAACGTTGCCAGCAGTTGCCTCAAAGTGACACAACTCATGTTGATTTTTTTTGTATATATATACATATTTTGAGACAGAGACTCATGCTGTCACCTTGGGTAGAGTGCCATGGCGTCATAGTTCACAGCAACCTCCAACTCTTGTGCTCAAGTGATCCCCTTGCCTAGTTTTTCTCTTTTTAGTAGAGCCTGGGGTCTTGCTTTTGCTCAGGCTGGTCTCGAACTTCTGAGCTCAAGCAATATACCCGCCTCAACCTCCCAGGTAGCTGGGTTAACAGGTGTGAGCCACTGTGTCCAGCCCTTTTTATTCTCTTATTTCTAGTTTTCTGTTTTTCAAATTTTCTATAATAAGCTTATATTACACTTTGATAGAAAATAATAGCAATCCTTTAATTATAAAGTATCTAGAGAGGGCATGGATAGTGGCAACCTCAAACATGTTTTCTTTTTTTCACAAAAAAGGATTGCACCTGTACTTTGTAGGTCTTTATCTGGGGAAAAACATGGACCAAATCCACCAAGTCTGCAAGTGAGTACAGGGAAGCCAGCAGGCCATGGAGGCTGTGTCTGCCATCATCCCCGTGAGCCGTGTACTAGAGACCCTCACTTTGGCAGAGACCAGGCTTTTCATCTCTGTATTTCCAGCAACCCACCCAGGGCTGGAACAGAGCAGGTACCTACTTAGTAAAGTGTGCTGAATTCCTCAATACTGGTTTTAGAAACAAAGCCAATTTAAACTGATGCACAGAAAGGCAGAATGTGTTTTGTGTCATTATTCTGAAAATTTAGGCCTGTATAGTGGGGGAAAGTTCCCTCATTCTCAGAAATAGCACAGTGGGCAGGTGTGTGTGTGTGTGTGTGTGTGTGTGCATTTACAGTCTGTTTACCTAGAGGTGAGGTCTAAAGCAACTTCAATCTTCCAGATTGTAAGTAAAAACAAAAAGAAAGAAAGGAAAGAAAGAAAGAGAAAAGGAAAAGAAGGGAAGAGAGATGGAAGTGGGAGAGAGAGAGAAGGGAAGAAAGAATGAGTGAGGGAGGGAGGAAAAAAGCCTTTGAGAATCCTAGTAAGTTGACAAAGGCCATGATCTCAAGCTTATGTCTGGAAATCTCCAAGAGCTTTGCAGAACCTCCCTCAGAGCCTGTTTACAGGTGCCTTTGGTACCATTCTAACAAGCATGGTCTGGAGTCTGACAAAGGTCCCGAGTCATCACATACTAGGGTGTTTTTCACAGGGCACACACCTTCCACCTTTCCATAGGCACAGGGACTTTACTGACCGTATAATACAGGCAACGAAACACTGAAACTCGGGCGGCCTTTAAAAGGTCTGGTGAGGTGTCCAGCTTCCTCTCACAGACCCAGAAGCACAATGAGAGAGATTATAGGGCCTGCCCCAGATTACACAGAAATAAGGATAAAACTGTGATGTACAATAAATAGGCAGATAAACAAAAACTCCCTGGCTTCTGACTCCCTGTACCAGAACAACTGTAACAGGGGCCATGATGGCCAAATGGGGGAAGGAACGGCAGAGGAGTAAGCCCCATATTTTAAAGTAATTTCTTGCAAAAAAAATTTTTTTTTTTTGGCCAGGGCTGGGTTTGAACCGACCACCTATGGTATATGACACTGCCTCCCTGCAAAAATTCTTTTACAGTTTTTCAATTGGTTCTTAAGAGTGATTATCCTCAGTTCTCTGAAATACTGACTTCTGGGCAAAGTTTTACTGACCAATATTGTTGGACAGGAAAAAAAAAAAAAAACCTTAATATTTCTTTCCATCTATGGTTGCAAAACAGGACTCAGTGCTCTATCTGGCTACACATCCCCCCCACACCCCCCACAAACACTGCTCACATCACTCCACTGGGCGGACGGTGTGCTTTGTGAAGGCAGGCAGGCTTCTCACTGCCGTACAGGGCCTGGGGCAGCAGTCTTTCCAGATGAATGAACAAATGAATGGACAGACGCTGAACCTCGAGGTTTAGTAGTCAAGTTGTCATATTTAACTCTTGACAGAGCACGCCCATGTCTTGAGGCCAATTCTTAAAATCCATATTGTAGATGCATTTGATATGACGGGAAGTAATTAAAACTAACCATAAAAGCATTGAGGGAACAGTTGTCAACACTTATTTCCATAACCAACAAACAATGTGGAAACTGCCTTTTCCCTGCAAATGGGGAAAAGCAAACATGTGGAAAAGCAAAAAAAAAAAAGAGAGAGAAACCAACACATTACCCATTATGTAAAACCTAGTAAGGAGGAAAAAAAGCACACAAAGCAGTGATCTTTCATTTTTGTGATGCAAAATTTACACGGATGTAGCCCCTTGTGGTTTCTTTTGCTAGGGCACCTTTTCCTCTATGGATAACTGTTAAAATCATTCTCCCACTTAGTTCCCTTGTTTAGCACCAACTTAAAATTCAAGCTATTATTTCTTTTAATGAGCAAAATTTGGGGATATTATCCTGCCCATCTGAATCTTCTCTGAGACTACAAATTATCAGGATGCATCTCATGTCTAGACACCCACAGGTGTCTGTCATTTGAATCCCTGATTTAAGCTGTTTACAGCCCACGTTGTTTTATTTATCCTTCAACATCAGATCTCTGTTTAATTAAAATTTAACTTTGGTCCTCCCACCATTCCTGCTGCAGCACAGAAGTGGTTTTACTGTTACTGAATCCCCCTTCGCCTCTGTCCTCTCCAAACCCCAGCACACTCTGCTGGCCCAGATCCCCATCTTGCTTTCCTTGAATGTTGGAGTCAAAACCACAGGCCAGGGCCAAGGATGCCTCCCTCCAAGCTGTTCTCCAGGCTAACGCTGATCTTCCCCAGACGCTAAATCATAATCTTCGTGTTTTTCGTATTTCACATTCTAGCCACAATTTCAACATCCCATCCCCGTGACATTAGGGAATGATAAATCAGCAGGCGGGACAGCTCCCCTGTACAGACTGGTACGGGCAGACCGGGCCCTGCCAACGCCCTCACTCCTGCCAGATGTCTGCACCCGTGGGGTTAACCCTTTCCCGAGGCTCTGCCTTCCCCAGCCCCGCCAGCTGCATCTCCAGGCAGCAGTTTTTAAAAACATCAAATAGCTTTCACTTCTTTCCTTCTTCAGCTTTCCTCCTTTCCCCCTTTCCTCCCTCCCTCCTCATTTCCTTGCCTTGCCAGGCCTGAGAGTACTTTAAGGCAAATAAAAATGATATTTATTCACCAATGGAAATACATTATATTGTTAATACTTTTCTTAAACATGTGAGTCTGCATTCATTAAAACCATTTTGGGTCTTCCTCTTCACTGGATATTACTAGAGGAGGATGAGGTGGAGACGTTGTTTTAAAGTGGAGATCTATTTAATGTTTTTTTTTTTATTATTATTTTAAAATAGCTTGGAGGTACAATTTACATGTCAATGAATTCATCCATTTCACCAGTACTGTTCAATGGTTTTGCATATATTTATAGAGTTGTGCCACGATGGGAATAATCTAATTTTAGGACATTACTACCCCCCCACCCCCACCCCTTAGGGCCCATTTCTAAGAAAAGTCACTTCTTTTCCACACCCCAGCCCCAGGTATCTGTTAATCTACCTTCTATATCCAGAGATGTGCCTTTTCTGGCCATTTTATGCAAATGGATCAGACAATAGGTGGTCTTTCAAACTGACTTCGTTCACTTAGCCTAATGTCTTTGAAGTTCAGCACTAATGGTTTTCGTTATTATGGCAAAGCCCAGGAGACTGTGGAGCCTAAAGTGTAGGAGCTGAGTGGGTGCTCAGAGTACCCACTGCATAGCCCTGTGCCAGCGACAGGGTGAGAACCATTGAGGGTCAGTTCTGAGATGTGGCTGAGAGCCAGAAGCAAATAAGCACAAAGCATCTAAATTGGTGCTGCTTTGTTTTGGAGAAAAATCCAAAACCTTCAATTTACATGTTATTGAAATGTCATATCAAAGCCACGAAACTTCATTTGAGAAATACAAGGGCATTTAAACTCTCCTGTTCATATTATCTAATAAAATTATATTTTAAAACCAAATAAAACTGATCCTTGCACCACACGGGTATCGCCGGCATCTACTCCAGCATGGTCAACAATTTGAGTGTTTCTCTTGACTGCTCCCAAACTTGACTGCTGCTGACCAGAAGCCTTACTGACAACATGAGCAGCTGATTAACACATACTCTGTGTGATGTCCTCTTACAATAAATTAAGCCAGAGAGAAGAAATTATTATTAAGACAATTACCAGGAAAGCCACGCGTGGTGGCTCACACCTGTAATCCCAACGCTCTGGGAGGCTGAGGCTGGAAGATCCCTTGAGCTCAGGAGCTGGGGAACAGCCTGAGCAAGAGATCCCATCTCTACTAAAAATAAGAAAAATTAGCTGGGCATTGTGGTAGGCACCTGTTGCCCCAGCTGCCTGAGGGGCTGAGGCAGAAGGATGGCTAGAACCCAGGAGCTGGAGGTTGGTGTGAGCTAAGCAATGCCATGCTACTTGAGCCTGGGGGACAGAGTGAAATTCTGTCTCAAAAAAGAAAAAACAAAAAAAAAGGAAAAAGAAAATGATAAGGAAGACAAAATGCGTTTACTAGTGGTTAAGTGGAAGTGGAGCATCATAAAGGTCTCTATCCTCATCATCTTGTGTGTAGGTGAGGAGGAGGAAGAGGAGGGGCTTGTTTTGTTATTCAGGGGTGACTGAGGCAGAGGAAAATCTATGCGTGAACCCTCACAGTTCACACTCGTGCTGTTCAAGGGTTAACTGTATACATACACATTTCAGTAGTTTACGTACTGAAAACATATGCTCATATGGAAAGTAATTTTTATATTAACTCATATTGTGATTAATATATAGTTATATATTGCAACTTATTATTATGTAATTTTTATATTAACTAATACTTTTATGTTAATTACCATTGTATATTATTAAGAGAGAGAGAAAGGGAAACTAAAAGACAGAATGAGAGGTCAAAGGCAAGGTAAAGGAAGAGATTTGTGAGGTGAGGGGCGAAGCCGAGCTAGAAGGAAAGTAACCTTTCTGCCCCGGTCGGCTCTGCTCTCAGCAGTTAGGGTTGACTTGGTCTGCAAAGCACCATACCATCACCTGGGGAGCTTTAAAACTGCACCCAGGCCCAGGCTTAATCCTGAATCAATTACCTTAAAGGAGGACCTGGGCATAAATATTTTTGAAAAGCCTCTCTAGGTGATTCTAATGCTGGGGCCAGGGCTGAGAACCATGGCCTAGACATAGCCGTGCTCCTCAGACTCACATGTATGGGGATTGCCTGGAGATTTCAGTAACCCACAGATTCTGGCTCAACAGGTCTGAGGTGGGGGCCTGAGAGGCTGCTTTCTTAACAAGCTCCCAGGAGTGCTGATGCTGCTGCCCTCTGAGACGTATTTGGAAAGGCCAGAAGCCACAGGAAATCCTAAGGTTTTTTTTTGGCATGGCATAGGTGCAGGGGTCCTCAAACTATGGCCTGTGTGATAGTATTTGTACCTTTTTTTTTTTTTTTTTACTTCAAAATAAGATAGGTGCAGTGTGCATAGGAATTTGTCCATAGTTTTTTTTTTTTTTTTTTTTTAAACTATAGTCCAGCCCTCCAACGGTCAGAGGGGCAGTGAACTGGCCCCCTGTTTAAAAAGTTTGAGGACCTCTGGTAGGGTGTTCCATCATCTACTTCTGTGGTTCTTAAAGTGGGGTCCCTAAACTAGCAGCATCAGTGTCATCTGAGAACTTGTTAGAGCTGCAAATCCATGGATCCTAAGTCAGGTTTCTGGGGGCAGGGCCCAGCTGCTGGTACTTTGACAAGCCCTGCTGTGATGTTGATGTTTGAGAACCACCAAGCTGCTTATATTCCCTAAACAAGCTATGCCTCCTTCTGTCTAGCACCCTTTTCTCACTGCTACCTCTTCATTCAAATCTCTGCATCAAACTCCTATTCATTCTTTAAAACTCATCATTTCTCCGTTGCTTTCTATCCAGTAGTGAGCTGGTGTTCAATAACTGGCTTTCCAGAGCCCTGAATTACAGCATGTGCTGATTTCTGTGGTGTGACTATTCCCGTCATAGCCATTTTCAAGCTATCAATGTGAAGACACTGACAGTAAAGTTGGGGAGAGATGGTGCTTACTAGAAGAGATGAGCTATTGCTAGCTGGTCCTAGCACCCCACTGCTTCTATATTATGTATTTGGATGTGTGTCTGTTTTGTGGTGAGATGGTGAGTTTCTGAGGATGACCCTGTGTTCTTCCTCTCTGCTTTCCACCAATCTAGTGTGGGCTTACACACAGAAAGGCCTTCATACGTCTTTACTGAATTGTACCCAACCTCTGTTATGCCAACACCCTGTACCCAAATACACACTGCACTTTGCAAAATGAAAATCATTCGGTAATAAGTATTTTGGTCTTAAAAATTTCAATTTTGCCTAAGCAAAATAAAATATACCATCTACATTTTATTTCCAGGAATAGGGCACGTGTTAAACTTAATTCTGATGGTATCTATTAAGAGTTAGAGGCACTGGTTTTGTTCAGTTTAAAAATATACACAGAAATAGAAGGCTCCAGATGGTGGCCTCATGCAGTGAGGAAGCAGGCAGCCCAGGCAGGTATTCCCAGCTCTGCCTCTTCCCTGGGCTCACGGTCCCCCAATTCCACTTTGGTCTGTAAAGGAGGGTGCTATCCTAGATGGCAAGTCTTAAGCATGTAGTCTATCTTTAACTGTTAAACTACAGTATAGGATTCCAAATGCTCTTTTAACTGAGATGAAAGCATGAAGGCAGAAATGTTTTCTCCATTAAGATGCAGCGCATCTATTCTGCGTTGATGAAGCGTTGAGGCCTCGTGTGCCTGGAGAGCCACGGGCTTGTCTTGGTGTCTTGTCCTCTTTTCTCCTGATGAATTGCCTAACACTTCTGTGATCCCACAGCTCTTTTCTTTAGAAAATAACATTTGGTTCTGGTCATGGCAGAAGCCTAGGCTTTGCTGATTTAAAGCCATAAGGAATGTGACAGCAAATTTAAATACTTTCATATCTATAAAAGCAAGGACCCTGAAATATAAATGTTAACATGAAACACTCAGCGCTGGCTCTTTATATACAATAGAGTTTTCTTTAATCATCAGTGGTTCAGTTATTTATCTCTAATTCTCTTTTGGAACTGTAAACCTTGCATTCAGTTATAATTTTCTATATTGCTGGACTGTGTTGAGACTGAAGTATAATTTAGGGTTCATATTTCAATGGATTAACTTTACAGTATAAACAATTAGGAAACAGATACTTTTTTTATAGAAACAATGAGTGTTTCTCATAATTCAGCTCATTGATTTATTTCTCATAATTCAGCTTTTATAACAGAATATGATTTTTTAACGGTTTAATGCTTTATTTCTTTTTTTCTTTTTTTAAAATTTCACATTATTATGCGGGTACACACTATTAGGTTACATTGTTTGCATTTATAAGGTAAAGCCCAAGCTGCAGTTGTCTCCTTTACCCAGGAGTGTGCCATACACCCACACATTGTTCTCAGGGAGTAAGACCACCCCAAACTGTCCCCCCTTGAATTTAATTTTTTTTTTTTTCATATGTGAGCATGTAATTGTTAATGTGCAAGTTTCAAATGAGTAATGGGGACATGTGATGCTTGTTCCTCCATTCTTGTAATACTTAGGAGAGTATTCTCCAATCTTTTTACAAAAGACAGAAAATTTCCATGGTATACATATACCACCATTTATTAATCCATTTATGTGTTGAAGGGCATTTGGGTTGTTTCCACATCTTGACAACTGTGAATTGAGCTGCTACAAACATTGCAGTACAAACGTCGTTATGGTAAAATGTCCTTTTTGGGAGCAGGGTAGAAACCTAGTAATTGGATTGCAGATCAAATCAAAGGTCCACTTCTAGTTTTTAGGGACTCTCCATACTCCTTTTCATGAAGACTGTACTAGTTTGCAGTCCCACCAGCAGCACATGTGTGTTCCCTTCTCTGAGGAAACAGACGCTTTCCCCCTAATCTTGTATTTCAGTGATTATTCACATTGATTCTATAGAAGTAGAATTTATTAATATGTTGTATTGTGTTATTTTTAAATACAAATAAACATCTGTGTCAATACAAGAGACCATTTTCAACAAACTTGTCAAGAACGCTTAAATATTTTTGGCAAGTGGGAGGTGAGAGTTCATGGGTAACTATTCCTTTTGCAATTCACAAATACAAATTAGTATAATTGTTTTAGAGAATACTTAATATGCTGAAAAGTTTGTGCTCTAATCAAGTAGCTTCTTTTTCAGTTTGTGCTTTAACTTAAACCCAGACACATTCCTCTTTGCTTGTCAACACTGACACAAACCTATTTACATCAAGATCATTGGTATCATTCCTTCATGTATATTTAGAACGTGAGTTTTAACAGTAGACAAAGGAAAAGAATAAAAGACAGTTTTGCATTTAAACAAATACTTTTAGAAGGGACCTCAGCTGTGTTTTTTATTCATTTCCTACTCAGTCCTCCTTAGCCTGTCAAACTAAAAGTATCACAATTGAAACTTACTGGTTTTACCCACAAAAATAATTTCAGGGTTCCTATTGTTCATTTGCTGGTATGTCATCCTCCCAGTCTCAGATTCCAGAGGGCTGTTCTTTCTTCCCTGTCTCCCACAGTCCATAGCCAGACAAATGTACAATCCTGCCACAGTTACTTGTACCGCATTCAGAAGATATCTTCCTTTTCTCTTTGGTTCATTCTCAACTTGAGAGTGCATTGTAATCACTTACAGGAGCTTTGTAAAAATGTACAATTCCAAAGCCTTTCCCCCCCAGATTTGGGCTCAGGATGTTCAGGGTGGGTACCAAGAAATATTCGTTTCTAACAAGGAAGATAGGTGATTTTGAGGGCTTTTCAAAAGGATGCCTGTGAGGTTGAGAAATAGAGAGAAAGCATGTTCCTGGCAGTGAGGCCACTAGGTGAGAGCTGAGGGCAGAGAAAGTGGGGGAAGCAGGCTGGAAGGCTGGGGGACAGAGGCCAGAGGAGAAAAGCTCTGCTTTGGACAGGTGGAATCTGAGGTGCCCGTGAGTCTGCTGAAAGTAGGAAATGGGGGTCAACAGCTGAGGAGAGAGATGTGGGCTGGATTTGACCATTAGCTCTCTCAGAAAGTGGCTGCCAGTTGAGATGAGGAGGGACTTGAGATGGAAAGCCCATTTAAACAGTGACTGGTAGGCCAGGCCTGGTGGCTCACACCAGTAACCCTAGTACTCTGGGAGGCTGAGGCAGGTGGATTGCTTGATCTCAGAAGTTTAAGACCATCCTGAGCAAGAGTAAGACCCTGTCTGTGCTAAAGAAAAAACAAATAGAAAAATTAACCAGGCATTGTGGTGGGGCAGGAGGATTGCTTGAGCCCAGAGTTTGAGGTTGATGTGAGCTATGACACTAGGGCACTCTTAGAGCATGACAAAGTGAGACTCTGTCTCAGAACAACATAAACAAAAACAAAATTCAAAAACCCAGTGACTGGAGAAGATGAGCCAGCCAAAGAGACAGGAGAGAGAAAAGAACAGCGGAAAACGCCAAGAAGAAAGAGAAAGAGGTCGCCTCTATCACAGTCACCGGATTTCCTGTGTCCTAAACAGCAGGTATATGATAAATATTCTCTGAAATGAGCAGAAATGCTGCCCAGGCCTGGCAAGTGAGAGCTGGGTAAGGGGAGGCTGTGGGCCCCACAGTGGAGGGAGGGCAGGGCGTGGTTGGCTGAGAGGGGACTTCGTGGTGGGGTGTGCAGGGGGCAGGTGTGGGCACTGAATAAACTTCACTGAGCTAAGTAAGGGGAGAGACAGGCGGGTACCTGGATGGGAAGGGTGAGTTTGAAGGTGAGCTTGTGGCAAAGAAGACAAATGCAGACTGTTCCCTTTTTCTTGTGTTTGTGGCTCCCTCTGTGTGTGGGAGGGACTTGAGCGCCGGAGACAACTTCCCTGCCCGTTAGGGGTTCAGAATGTTTCCCTTAGGATTTCCCTTCTCAAGAAACATTTCATTTTAGGTAAAGCCATGGTTCAGCCTGTTGTTTCCAAAGTGTTTGGCACCTGCCTTCCTGACCTACCGTCGCCTGAGGTAGGCTCACAGGTGTTTCTGCACGTGTGGCTCCTGGGCTGTGTCTCCCGAGGAGCCCTAAGGGAGGCGTTGTTATCCTCTGCCTCCAGGGAGGACACTGACCTGCAACCTCTCTCAGCGGAAATCCTCCTCACCCCGCCCAGGCTGCACTTGCTTCCACTGTATAAATTCCAAAATGACTTGACTGCTTTCCCCCAAAGTTCCTGACCTTTCCACATTCCAGTTCTTTTTAATTGAGGAGTAGTTTCTTCAGTTGCTGAAGGCAAAACCCTTGTAGTAAGATGCACCGCAGGATATATGTGAAACTTAGTAAATGTAGAATGTAAATGTCTTAGCACAATAACTAAAAAAAACACCAGGAAGGCTACGTCAACCAGTGTGATGAAAATGTGTCAAACGGTTTGTGAACCTGGTGTATGGTGCCCCATGATCATATCAATGTACACAGCTATGATTTAATTAAAAAAAAAAAAACAAACCCCTGTAGTTCTGCCCTAGCTCCCTCTCCTGCCTCACCCTCCTCACATACCACATGAAGATCCAAGGTCAGGTGGGAGGAGCTGCCTTCTACTCACCTTCCAGAACCAGTGCCTGCCCACCCTGCGCCATCTGCTGCTCTGCCTCCCCCACGCAGAAAAGTCCAGCCCCCATGAAGCCCCTTCCTGCTCAGAAAGAAATCATGTCTACTCTGTATCCTTGCTGAATGATGGGCAGTTGGTGGGTGCCAGCAGATGGTGTCTCATGGAGGCCAGACAGGGCTGCGAGGTCGATGCTGTCATTCCCACCACACATCTGAAGCCACTGTGCCTCCAAGAGGCGAGGTGACCTTCAGCAAAGCCCACCTGGGGGGAGGGTGTTGGAGCTCAGCAAAGGTCTGCCGGCACCTTAAGGCCACCTTGTTACACCAACTCCCGGTACAAGGGTGAGGTCACAGCAGTGGCCTTTTCAGGCTCACAGCTGGGCTATTTCCAGGGACAATCAGGAAAAGCGACTTGTTCAGAGACTCTGTTGCTGTTTCACATGTTTTGGCAAGCATTTAATGATTCAAACAACCTACTGAACACACATTCCCAGCAGTAGGTACCCCATTCAGCGGTGTCTCTTCGTGCCTCACTATGTTGGCATTTAGCCAGTTAGGGATTAAAAAATATGTATTTCTAATGGGAAATGTGATAGGTAGCTTTCACTTCCAGACACATTTGGACAGGAAACAAGGAGCAGAAAACTTTGGCTTAAAGAGAGGACAGAAGTGAAACAATTGGAGGAAGAGAAAATTCTACAGGGCAGCACAGCTGGTCCCACGAACCTCAGTCTGGTTCGTGGTGGAATCAGAGAACTGCATGGCCCACAGCTTCTGCAGGCACAAGGTGAAGGTGCAGCTCACAGTGGACTGAAAGTGTGCTCGTGACCCCTTCATCTGGGGGCTCCAGCGTACTTGGTCCTAGGTGCCCTGCCAGCCCGGCAGCCTTCTTTCAGCCAGTGGAGCAGGCGCTACTGAGAGTATACTGAATGCTGGCGGCTGATGGGGGCCAGAGGGAATCATCTCAGTCCATGTCGCCAGGGCGATGGGGCTGGGGCTCAGCTGTGTCACCCCTGTGTCCAATTGGGAATGAATTCCCAAACTTTTCCTCCCCTAGGAAGTCCAGCGGATTTTAGAATGGAAAGTAGACTAAGTTTGTGGGTTTGATAAAGCTTCCATAGGCTTTTTTCAAGTGGTGAAGTAGTTTCGTAAGAATCTCCCAGACAATGTATATTAAGTCACCTCTGGAAGCAGGCCCTCCAAGACACCCCCTTTCTTGCAGTAGTTCCACAGTCACGAGTCCTAGCCCTGAGGTCAGGGTTCTCTGAGCCCCTTTTGAATAGAGGTAACTTGTGCCTCTAGGTGCTGTATCCAATGTTCACATCTGTCATCAGATTCTCCAGGCGTCCTTGGGCAAAGGAACAAAATACCACTTGCCCTTGTGTTTCTAAGTCAGCCAGGTAGGATTGTTTGGTGAGGGGGAAAAGGAAACTTTCAAAAGACGTTTAGATTTCAATACGAAGTGTGATACTTTTTTGCTCTGTCTTCCCTCTACTGGGAGCAAGGAGGCTGGCAGAGGGTGCTTTTTCTGGGCACATTTTGATAAGCTGATTTTACTTACATTTTAGGTGCTGGGGAGGGAGGAAGATTAGAAAAATGCCAGTTGCCCCAAGTAATCCTGCTCCCTTTCTCCCTTAACAACAAAGCTGGACTCTTTCCACTTCTGCACCCTCATTCTCCTCTAACCCGCAGAGATCTGGCCTCTCCTCCCACCAGTCCTGGGAAACTGCCCTCTCCCAGGTCGACAGTGACCGCCATCTGAAATATATCCTAAAGATGCTTTTCAGCTTCTGCCATGATTGGCTGTAGTTCTTTACATGGACTTAAATAATTAATCTTGATCTATCTTAGTCAAAGCATGCTTTATCTACAACACTATAAGCTATCATTAATACACTCTCTAGGCAAAGCAAGGAACTGTAACCACTGATTCTGGCACTGCTAAATAAGCTTGATATCAACATTTATAGATTGCTTAAGTATTTATTAAGAACCTGGTGGGTGCCTATCCCCGTGCTGATTCCTGATGTTGCAAGGTGGGCTGGTCTATGCCAGCAAGGTGACTTTCTATATGCTATAGGAGAGGAAGGCGTGAGGCCCAGGAGCTTTTAGGATAATTACTTTGGTTAGGATTTCAGTTGCTCCTACTGGAACCACATTATTCATCTGGGCTGGCCTAAAGTCCCTGGAGAATTTAGTCCTTCACAAAGCTGAGACAATCTAAAAGTACTTCCCTAACATACGCATATAGTCAGCAGCTATTCCAAAGCTAAAATAATCAGCAGGGTAGCAGCAATTTTCTAAAGTGGGGGTTAGGAAACCCAAGGTTCTATATACACACACACACACACACACACATACACATATACATATACTTGTACATATATGAAATTTGGCCTCAAGTGCTACAATAATCAGAAAACATAGTTGCCTCTCCAACTTACAAGGTCTCTAATTTGGCAAGGAGAGAAGCTGAATGCGTAGCCAGTGAGGGCTGAATATGTACCCACAGGCACAAGGCAATGACAGGATGAGAGACGGATTTTCCTGATGCTTGGAAATGCAGTTAGGTTAGTAAGCAGATCAATTTTGAGAGTCCAAGGGGGCTGCCTACAAGAGTGGCCACTATTGGCAAGGCTTGGTGGGAGGTACAAGAACCAGTCCTCCCAGAGACCCACCTCCTCCGTGAGAAGGTTGCTGGCCACAGGGTAGTGTGGGACACAGGGCTATAACTTCCATTCTCCAAATGGAAGAGGCATTAATGCCTCCCCACTAATGAGCAATAGAGACCCTCCCGAGCCACCAATGGGACTGCAGGTTCCAGGAAAAGGGGAGGATTGGAGATCCTGGGGCTGAGCTGCCGAAGCAGCAGGGGGCAAGTGGGGAGGAAAGATCCAGGAGTAGAAGGGGTGAAGGTCCTTTGGAAGCATCCTGGGAATCTCAGAGGTCAGAAGCTTTCAGATCCTATAAACCCACTTTTTTTTTTTTCTTTTTTGTTTTTGAGACAGTCTCACTTTATTGCCCTCAATTGAGTACTGTGGCGTCACAGCTTACAGCAACCTCCAACTCCTGGACTTAGGCGATTCTCTTTCCTCAGCCTCCTGAGTAGCTGGGACTACAGGCACCTGCCATACCGCCCAGCTATTTTTTTGTTGCAGTTTGGCCGGGGTCAGGTTTGAACCCGCCATCCTCAGTATATGAGGCCAGGACCCTACCCACTGAGCCACAGGCACCACCCCTATACAACACTTTTCAAAGTCCTCAAGGCTTTAAGACCCTGTTCCCTGTCAGCTAGCCCAGTTGACAAAAATCCATACTACATAACTCCTGAGGTTTTTCTGCGTAGACTACGTGACCTATATCACATGGTGGCCCTGCCCATTGTGCCAGTTAGGATGTGTTCAGCTGGAAGTAACAGTAAACTCACCAGTGGTTTGATCTAAGGTGACATTTAATCTCACCACTCTGGGAGGCTGAGGGGGGTGGATCCCTTGAGCTCAGGAGTTCGAGACCAACCTGAGCAAGAATGAGGCCCTGTCTCTACTAAATAGAGAAAGTAGCTGGGCATGGTGGCACACACCTATAGTTCCAGCTACTTGGGAGGCTGAGGCAAGAGGATCACTTCAACCCAGGACTCTGTAGTTGCAGTGAGCTAGACTGAGGTCATGGCACTGTAGCCTGGGGGACAGAGTGAGACTCTGTCTCAAAAACAAAAGAAAACAAAGTGTAGAGCTCAGTAGTGCCCTGGACTGGTACAGCTCGGCTGTGCCATCGAGGACCCATCCTTGGCATGTTGGATTTTTGTCCATTGCTTGTCTGCTCGTGATTGCAACCGGGCTGCTGCAGTTCCAGATATCATATTTTGACACAATGGCCCAAGTTAGGAGAGAACAGGCCAAAAAAGCCGTGTGTTTTGCCTGTTAATGGCCAGGCTCTAGAATGTCTCATAGACCAAAGCAAAGAACAGGATTACAGGATCAGAAAGATTTGATCTGAGGTTAAGGGAGCAGTGGGGCCTTCTCCTAGTGAGTAGTAGGCACCGACCAGAGTCTCAGATCTGTTCCCTGTGGTTCTAGAGCACAGGCTCCCATCATGGCCCCCTTCATTAGTGCAGTCACTAATTACAGAGTAACTGCTACATGCCAGACTTTGTGCCGAGGCCTGAAACTGGGGGCCAGTGTCTTTAACAACACAGGGTTCTCGCTCCTGGTCCTGACTCCTTCTCCAGCACCTCCTGACCGGCTCTGCTTCCAGAATAGGCCCATTATCCTGCTACTGGCCTCCATCCTTCACTCCTGATCAGAACATTATCAACTGACCTATTAAAACATGTGATTTTTGGCCTAATAACTGGAATCTTGACAAATCCCACTAATTCTTATGCTTTCCTGCGGTTTGTTTCTCTCCCATCTCACCCATTCAGACCTCATCTTATTCTCATAGAATATTTTCTCTTCCCTTCCTAGGACACAGGCCATGAATGATATGCTTAGTTACTAAAACTTCACTCATAATTGCCAAAGTTTCTCTCCACCCCATCTTTTAAACTTATGTTGCTTTCTCTTTGAAACCCTGACAATAGTACCGTCACTATGATCTATTAAGTAACTGGCCCTGGGCATCTAACATGAACTGTGTCAATTTCATCCTCACACCAAGTCATCTATCTTGTCCATTTGGTAGTTAGGAAAGGTTAAGTATCTTTCCAGCCCAGACCTGCTTGGAGCTCACAAAGCCCTGCTTCTAAGCACTGGGTGGTCCCTCCCTGTCACTTGTGTCCCCCTGTGCACAACACATCCTCTCCCCAAGGAACTCACCCCACGGATGACATCTGTCTCTTGTTCATTTTCCCCTTTGGACTGGGAGTTCTCAGAGGGCTGAGATTTTGTCTGATTCATACTAATGGCTGAAGGGATGAGAAGGAGTGGCAGCAGCAGGGAACCAGGCAGAGGTGGGACTGGTTCACCGTGAGGTGGTTACTCTGCTGAGATGGAAACTGTCAGGTTTAGAAGTTTGCCTCCCTACCTCACTTACTCAATAAATAGTTACTGGGAATCTTTTATGTGCCAAGCACTATTCCAGCTGCTGAAGACACAGCAGTGGACAAAGTACACAAAACGCCCCACCCTCACCTACCCACAGCCAAGTGCTGGTTCTGCTCACTCTCTCCAGGCACTAGTGCGGGCCTCTGTCACTGCTGCTTCGCGGGACACTTACCCATGTTAATTGTCAAACTTTCTTTTAACTCCTAAGGGTTATATTATCTATACACACCATTCAGGTTAAACATATGAAGAACCACAAACAAAAGCAGGTATGAAACAAATAAAATCTGAAGGCTTAAAAGTCACCTCCTCCAAAAGCCCCGCCCCACTACCATCCTCACCAGGGCTCCTCCTCTAACCTGAGAAACTCAGTGCTCCAGTTCCCATTTTCCTGTGACTAGACGTTCTGGGCAGCCTTCCTGAGAGGGTGAGCAGAGAACTCAGACTACCTCCCCTGCCATGTCAAGGCACCTGGGGCTGCCCCTCACACATGCTGCTGGTGTGGTAGGGAATTTGCTCCAGAACACCCTCTGCCCTTCCAGGACAGGACAAAGTGGGGAGGCCCTTTTGGACCTGTCCAGACCTGGACTGGCAACAGTGAGGAACCTGAGTTGATCAATCCATCCATGTCGTTCAGTCCCTCTGTCTATAGGCTCATTTATACTACACGCAAGCAGAGATCACAAGGAATGGAAGCTCACGCAGGTGCATGAGAAGGCCTGGCAATTAAGTTCATGAACCCATTCTAGAAAAAGCGCCACATACCTCCTTGTTGAATATCACTGTAGTCACATTGGAAGTGCTCCCCATGAAAAGCTGTGCACTGACACCAGTGCCTAGTCCACCTTCCAAAGCAATTTTGGAACTCTTTTTTTTGAAATAACTGTCACAGCTGTTTTTCTACAGCACACGAAAACACAACAATAATGAATGCCACCCAGCAAGACACCACCATGCTTCAACATGAACATAGCTGGGAGACGCTGATATACCAAGGTTATGAAACCTTACCAAGTTGTTTGTATGGTGCTGCCACTGTAAGCACACAGTGGCAAGTTTGTGAACTTAATTGTTGTGTGTTTTTGTGTGCCATAAGATGATAACTCTGATGGCCATTCCAGAAAGAGAGTCCCAAAATTGCTTTGGAGGGTGCACCAGACACAGGTTTCATCGCCTAGCTTCCTAAGGGTGACTTTGAAGAGGATCATAGTGATATTCAGCAATAAGGGATGTAGCACTTTTTCTAAGATGAGTCAATTGACTTAATTGTCAACCTTGTATGTCTGCTTAAGCCCAACAAGAAGAAGGAAGGCTCATTTGCTTCCCACAGCTCAGTGAACCCCTAAGGCTTAGCAGCTAGTGGCTTCTTCAACCTGCTGGG
Source organism: Loris lydekkerianus (assembly GCA_963574355.1). Lineage (NCBI taxonomy): Eukaryota > Metazoa > Chordata > Mammalia > Primates > Lorisidae > Loris > Loris lydekkerianus. The sequence continues at coordinate 61,827 of CAUYPK010127648.1, forward strand.
GAAGGGACAGAGGAGGGAGCACTGGGGAGGCGTGGGAGTGGGGAGGATGGGCATGTTTTGTGGGACAGGCCTGGACCATTGCACATGGAGGCACACACATTGCCCATGCCACTTGCTCCTTAGAGCGGTGAAACCAGGGGTGGGGCCTGTAGCCAGAGGCAACCACCCACCCCCATCCATTTTCAGCTACTCCCAGGATGATTCCACAACCCCCCTCCTATTTCTATGAACTGCAGGTTGCAGGCCAAGCCACACCAAGGACAACACGCAACTCAGCCCTTGGCTCTGGCCCAGGTGTCTGCCTTAGCTCCTAGTCTTCCAAGGGATCTTCCTTTCTGAGCAAATACTGTTTGCCTCCAGAGTTACAGAAAACTGCTTGGCTGGGGTGAATGTATGGGGTGAACCCTGGTTACCGACATGTGCCCAGAGTCCCCCAGAGGTCACCATGCAGGCCCCTGACCCTTCCTCTGACCTAACTAAGGTCACTCTGGGCCGGATTCTGCTCTCTGCTCCCCATTGCATAGGGAGGCCAGCCAGATGAGAACCCTGTCCAGGTGCCGGTCACTCCTGGTCACTCTGGGGAAGGAGCTTGTTTGCAGCCACATGGACTGTGGGGTCCGAGTTTTCCTAGGCACTTTGGGAAGACTCAGAAACCCAATGTGAGGGCGTGGATGAGAGCCGGATGAGTGGCAGCCTGACAGCCAGGTGCAAGCTCTGGAGTCTGTAAGTAATTTAAGTCTCCAAGACTCTAAGGATGCTCCTGCTTTTTCTCTAAGGAATCCGCTGGGTGGTGGCCCCTGCCTGCCCTGGGACAGGGCACTGCCTGTCTCTAGATTAAGCCCCAGGCGGGGGTGGGCGCACCCCAGCACTGTCAGGATGATGTCACCCCGCCAATAGGAATTTCCTATCCCTTAAACACTGACTGGAGACCGGCCAGCTTTCTGATCTGTCCCAGGGCTCCCAACTCACCATATACCTCTGGTACATGCAGTGCCAAGCAGTGCCAGACCCTGCCCTCCAGGCCTCACCCTCGCCGCGGACGTGGGACAGGCTTTGTGATCAATGGCAGAAAGGGCAGCTGTGTCAGCGGGCACGTTCCCCAGATGAGCTGCTTTCCCGAACAGTGGCCCCACCTTGTCCCTTCTTGTTCCTTCTCCAGTGCACGGCAGGGTAGGTGCAGTAGCTAGACCTCTACGGGGACTCAGGCATGTGGGAAAGAAGGGACCCAGGGCACCCTGAGGAGCGCACAGCTTCCTTGGGGAAGGAGGCGTCACACATCCAAACCCGGACAACACTGGAGGATGCAATTAGGAGGTGAATCTCAGGCTAAGAATGTGGTATTCACCACAAAATCTGTCTCTCCCTAATCAGATGAGGAATGCCACCCAAACCCCTCCCTGCTGGGGTACAAGCCATGTGGAGGCTCCTGGGTGTGCAGGGTGCTTATCCAGCGTCCTCTGCACACAACCACACAAAAGGAGCACAGTAAACCTTTGTCCACTGTCAGAGCTGGGAGGGACTAGTTCTAAGACTTTTTCTCGGGCTGTGTCCTATCTTTTCTGGCTATAGGAGGGAGGGATCTTCCGTCAGTGTGGTGAGTGGGGGGGGCAGGATTGAGGTGTTCTCAGACATAGCAGTCTCTGCGGGACTGGCCTTCAGGACCCTTGCAGGTTCCTCAAGAGAAGGGTTGAAGGCAGGAGTGAGGGGAGTGCACAGGGAGGAGGGGAGAGACTCTGGGGGTTAACGGGCCCAGGTATCAAAGTGTGACTGGAATGGGAGAGGGTGACCCTGCCTTACTTCTGTCAAGAGCAGTTGCTCTGGGCCTCAAGTAGAGCTACCTATTTGGAGCTCCAGGAGACAGTGTCCTGGGGCCTGCATCCTGTCTGGGCAGGTCCCTTTGGTCACAGTGTCACAGTCACAGGGGGGAGGTGCCCTCAAGTGGCTTCACAGCTGCAGATGTGAAGGACGGGTATGGAACTGACAGAGGTGAGCCCCTGTGAACAAATCCCCCCTTCCCAGAAGTAACTTACTGAGGCTTTAGGTAGTCTGGACCCGTGGCTCAGCATGACTCAGAGACTTCAAAGCAGGAATGATTATTGGTAATGTGTCCTCATTCATACCTATATGCTCGAGAGAAGTGAGAGAACTGGTGTATTTAAGAATATGGTATTTTATTCCTCAAATATTTGCCTTATCTTCAAACAGATAGTAATTTTTAAAATAGGATTTAGCCCATACCACAAAGTCTCAAAGCTGCTGGCATGGCTATGGAGAGAAGGGAACACTTTTACACTGCTGGTGGGACTACAAACTAATACAACCTTTTGGGAAGGAAGTATGGAGAATCTTCAAAGAACTCTAATTAGACCTTCCATTTGATCCTGCAATCCCATTGCTAGGTATCTGCCCAGAAGAAAAAAAAATCCTTCTATCATAAGGACATTTGCACTAGACTGGTTATCGCAGCTCAATTTACAATCACCTAAATGTAGAAGCAACCTAAATGCTCACCAACCCAGGAATGGATTAACAAGCTGTGGCATATGTACACCATGGAATACTATTCAGCTATTAAAAAAGATGGAGACTTTACATCTTTTGTATTATCCTGGATGGAAGTGGAACACATTCTTCTTAGTAAAGCATCACAAGAATGGAGAAGCAAGAATCCAATGTACTCAATTCTAATATAAAGGCAGTAAATGAGCTAATACAAGGGGCTGGGGGAGGGGAATGAGGGATCAGGGAGGAAGATGGGGGGGGTCACAGTGTATGGTACACCTCTTGGGGGGCGGGACACAATTACAAGAGGGACTTTACCCAACAACCGCAATCAGTGTAGCCTAATTCTTTGTACCCTCAATGAATCCCAAACAATAAAAGAAACAACAACAGGATTTAGTATGGGCCTTCTGATTGCAAATCAGTATTTGTTTACGAAAAAAATTAGGACAATATAGAGACAACGCCAAAAAGAAAATAAAAATTACTTGCTCCCTGGATGTAACCACTTCTTTACATTCTATATAATAATTTACTTCATCCATGTAAAAGTATATCATGAATCTTTTCACATGTCAATAAATTTTCCTTTACATTATTTTTTAATGGTAGTTTAGTATTTTATTCTGTATGTCTGCCAAAAATTATTTAACCAATCCTTCTATTGTACATTAAGGTTGCTTACAACTGTTAGCCATAAAACAAGGCTGTGAGAAGGCCTATAGACAAATGCATGGCTCCATGCATAATAAATATCTGAGGGTAAGTTCCTAGAAGATAATTGATGGTCAAACCATGTGCACATTTTTTAAGGCTTTTGATGTCCATTGGCAAGTTGCCCTCTGGCAAGGTTGTTTCAATCTATACTTCCACCCACAAAGTATGAGAATGTCTATTTCCCTATAACCTTTGCCCAAACTGGTATTATCAATCTTTTTAATGTTTAAGTGTTTAAATTCCCATTTCTTTGATTATTAATAAGGGTTAAAAAAACTTTTCATTATTGTTTTTATTCTTATGTAAACTGACTTCCTATATCATTTATTATATTATAATAAATAATATTATTATTATATTATATTTATTATATTGAATACTTTTTTTTTTTTTTTTGAGTTTTTGGCCAGGGTTGGGTTTGAACCTGCCACCTTTACCTCCAGTATATGGGGCTGGCGCCCTACCCCTTTGAGCCACAGGTGCCACCTATACTGAATACTTTTTATATACCAGACAGGGAGCAATTACTACTAGGTGCGTTCAGTTTTTTCATATTAGTTTTCAGGAACTCTTCTATTTCTTTTCTTTTCTTTCTTTCTTTCTTTTTTTTTTTTTTTAATTCAGTCTCTGTAGAGATGGTCAAAAATTAGTAGTGCCAAAAAAAAAAAAAAGAAAAAAAGAAAAAAAAATTACTAGTGCCGACTATATTGCAAGTTATCATGGCAGGGTATTAGGAAAAGTTTTTAATTAGCAATAATCATGCCTTGGATAAACCTCATTGGTACAATACTACCACTGTGCAAAGCTCAGGAACTCTTTATATAATAATATTGTCATCTCCTTTCTTGTTATGTTATAAAGATTTTTTATATAGAAGTTTCAAATTTTTACATAATCAAAATTATGAACCTTGGTGTTACATCCAGAAAGATTTCCTCCATAGCAAGAATAGAAGAACATAATTTTGTATACTACCACCACTTTCCCCTCCAAATTTCTTTATTGTGGTAAAGTGTACATCACATAAAATTTATCATCTTAACCATTTTTGTGTGTACAGTCAGAGGTATTAAGTACATTTCATAATGTTGTACAACCACCATTTCCCATCTTTAGGACTCTTTTCATCTTGGAGAATTGAAACTTCTGTGCCCATTAAACAATAACTCCCTGTTCCTAACTCCCTCAGCCGCTGGCAATCACCAATCTACTTTCTTTCTCTATGAATTTGACTACTTGAAGTATCTCATATAAATATAATAGAATCATTCAGTATCCACCTTTCTGTGTATGGCTTTTTCACTTAGAATAATAATGTCCTCATGGTTCATATTCCCTCTCCATGTTTATAATTTTCTAATTTACATTTAAACTTTACATTTTTCTTGCATTTATTTTGATGTCTGACACAGATAAAGATCTAATTTAATTTTTGCAAAAGTTGAGCAAATGTTTTCAACATTATTGGTCTATCCTTTCCCCAAAGAGTCAAAATGCAGTTGTTTTGATTATTATTTTTTTTTGATTTTTCATGTTTCTTGGCCATTTGCATTTCTTCTGTAATGCCTGTATAAATCCGTTGTCTATTTTTACATCAGTGCTTTCACGTCTTATTGATTGAAAAGGACATTTTATATATTCATTTTTTTAATATATAATTTTTTTGTTTTTATATTTAAATATAAAAATACTACTCTGCTTTTTGTTATAAAGGAGGACCAAGCAATAAGAACCTTTTCTTTTTTTAAGGTAGGGATATCCATCAGTTTACTCTGAGCTCTTTGCCGAGGGGAGGCATTTAGCCCCAAACAAGGGAAGTGTGGCCTGAGACAGAGGGCATTTCCCTCTCTGATCTCCAATCTCTATTTTCTCTAATTCCCACATGTTGGTTATAATCTCTTCCAACTTTCCCACCAAGGGAAGTCGTAACCTAAGTAAGCCAGGTTTTCCCCTTTCAGCTAACCTGAAGAAAAAGCCCTCCCCCTCCAGCAGACATGCTCCGCCCAGATAGCTATGCCTACTGGACAAGCTCACCCCATTAAGTGGAAGTGGTGGTTACGGCCCTTCCTGCCACTAGTGCACTAGAAAGCTTCAGTGATGGGGGAAAAAAGGAGGGTGGGTGCAAAGAGATTAAGAACTTGACCCCTCTATCTTGGCCAAAGAAAACAAGATTAACTGGACATGAGGAATAAAAAAAAGACATTGATATTCCATCCTTTTGAGTTACAATTGGGGCAATTGGGAGAGGGGGGAAGATTTGGAGTGGGAGGGAGAAGCAGAAGGGGCTCAACGGCTGGAAGTCTAGTCCATTTAGTTTTTGTACTGGAAGGGCTCATCGCCAGTTTCATTGAGAAGACACATGTGGATGAGGGCTTCTGTCACCGAGAAGGGGTCGCAGTTGGCAGAGGGACGACGGTCTTCAAAGTAGCCCTTCTTCTCGTGGCCAACAGTCTAGGGAATGCGGATGCTGGCACTACAGTTGGCTACACCAGCGGAAAAGTCATTGATGTTGGAGGTTTCGTGGAATCCAGTTAGGCGCTGGACATTGTCCAGGCCCCCCTTGTGATCGTAGGCACGAATGTGGTACTATGCTGCTTGCTTAGTTTCTCAATGGCCTCCTCAATGTACTTCAAACCATTCTCCTCCCACATGGCCTTGGTGCTGAAGGTGGTATGGCAGCCTGCACCATTCCAGTTCCCAGGAATGGGCTTGGGATCAAAATTTGCTATCCACTCCAAAGTCTTCACACACTGGATGCAAGATGATCTCCCATGCTGACTCCTTCACAGGGTCCAATTTGGAATTCCCACTGGGCAGGCATGACCTCAGCTTTAGTCCAGGCAATCTTGACTCCAGCATACAAGCAGGCTCGGTAGTGAGCCTCCACAATATCCCTGCCATAGGCTATGTTTGCTCCCACACCAAAGTAATAAGGACCCTGGGGCCCAGGGAAGCCATTGGCGGGCCAACCGAAGGGGTGCCCGTCTGTCCCCATCAGTCTGTATTCCTGTTCCATTCCAAACCAGGGGTGCTGGGTGCTCACCATGCCCATTATCTGCTTATCAGTGTGCCTCAAATTGGTCTCTGCAGGCTTTTGATTACACTTGAAAACTTCACAGAACACCAGCTTATTGGGGTCCTTGCAGAAGGGGTCCTGGAACATGGCAGCAGGCACAAGATACATGTCACTGTTGGAGCCTTCAGACTGTAAAGTACTAGAGCCATCAAAATGCCACTCAGGTAACTCTTCTGCACACTTGAGCTCTCAGTGCAGGGTGTGGGTCTTGCAGCATAGAACTTCTCCGGTACCATCAATCCAGATATACATGGCTTGGACTTTCTCGCCCTGAGGCAGGGACATACACACCTGCTTGATGCCTTTGTTTAAGCAGGAACCTGCTGAGTTGGCCATGGTGGAAGATGCTCTGGGCGGTGAGCAGGCGGGTGGGTGGGCAGGCCGCGAGAAAGAGGTGAAGAGAGGAGAGGAGGCTGATACGCTGCCTAAACGCCCTGCTCTTCTCCCATCCTCGACTCTCGACATTTTATATATTCAAGCTACAGATCTGTTTTTGCTCATTCATGTTCAAATGTTTTCCCTCTTAGAATTAATTTTCATAAGTTTTATTTTTGTTCTTACATAAAGAGGCTTTAGGTTTACTTTGGTCACTTTTTTTTTTTTTTTTTATTTACGGTTTCTGACTTTGTTATTGTGCTTGGAAAGGCCTTCCCGAGGGAGGGGGGAGGTGAATAGAGGGAGGGGGATTGGTGGGATTACACAGTTTAGTTGAAACTCTCAGAGGGCAGGAATAGTCATGTTCAAAGAGTGACAATGGGCAGATGAAGAGGAACTTAGGAAGACCTAGAAGAATCATTTTGAAAGGTGAGGAAAA